>JALGPX010000098.1:0-44242 GCA_023515795.1 Amoeboaphelidium occidentale | reverse complement strand
TTTGAAGCTTCATTATGCACAAGAAAACTCTTCTCATGTTCAAGAGCCCAAAGTGAGCTGCACAGGAGTAAAAGTTATAAAACATGCATGTGAAACAATATGGAAGTCATTGTGATGATTGATTCGGGTTGGTTAAAGTATTGTGATTTGTAAACTTTTTGCTAAAACGAGCTCGCGCAGTCCGAGTTAGCTGGTCAGCGAGTCCGAGATAGCTTCTCACGCGAGAAAACGTAATAAAAACGCTCGAAAAAGTCCTCTTACCTTCATGTATTGCTTCTGTTGGACTGAAAGTCAATTAACATTATGATATTGCACAATGAGCAGCAGTTCAGAGTCACGATACTGATGATACTACAGCTCTGAAACGTAATTGGTGACTTGTAGCCACAGATCTACTGCGCTGTATCAGGCTGAGCTGTTTCAAGATCATATTGGAGAGATCAAATGGTCTGTGTGGATTACACACTATTGGAGCCTGACTGTAATTGACACAGAATTATACAGAGATATCAATGAACGTTTGAAGCTCAATGCGTCTTGCTATCTCTGTGGAACTTTTATGCTTCTATCTTTGGAAATAAACATCTTGAAAGTCGGCTTGAACCACGCTGTAATCAGAACTTTGTTACACTCGTACACCGTCTTCCCGCGCNCGCTGTATCAGGCTGAGCTGTTTCAAGATCATATTGGAGAGATCAAATGGTCTGTGTGGAGTACACACTATTGGAGCCTGCCTCTAATTGACACAGCGTCGGCTGGAGATTTCAACGATCGTTTGAAGTTCAATGCGTCTTCTTATCTCTGTGGAAATGATATGCTTCNCGCTGTATCAGGCTGAGCTGTTTCAAGATCATATTGGAGAGATCAAATGGTCTGTGTGGAGTACACGCTATTGGAGCCTGACTGTAATTGACACAGAATTATACAGAGATATCAATGAACGTTTGAAGCTCAATGCGTCTTGCTATCTCTGTGGAACTTTTATGCTTCTATCTTTGGAAATAAACATCTTGAAAGTCGGCTTGAACCACGCTGTAATCAGAACTTTGTTACACTCGTACACCGTCTTCCCGCGCGCGGATGGTTGTTTCAACATCTCTTCAACGAAGTAAGCGCTATCGTATACTATCTCTTGTCTTGTTGAGACTCTGCAACTGTTTCCGTCAGATAAGTTCTTCTACTTTTCGCACTTTCAATATTCGAGCCAAAATCAAAATTCTTAACGAATAACGATGAAACATGAAAAAATTAGCATGTTTATTGTAGTTTCGATGCTCTAGAAGTCAATGCCAAAGTTTCCACTTCACAGCGTCAGGGCATCAGTTATGCGCCAAAAGTGGTTTCAGCGAGATATCNTCTTGTTGAGACTCTGCAACTGTTTCCGTCAGATAAGTTCTTCTACTTTTTGTACTCTTAATATTCGATCCACAATCAAAGTTCCTAAAGAGTTACATTATAACATGGAAAGGAAAGGATATCATACTTTGGTTGCTCTTGAAGTCCATGCCAAAGTTTCAGCTTCACAGCATAAGCCCGCCATTTATGCCGCATAGGTGGTTTTAGCGAGATATCTTCAACAGTTCTAACTATTATAGTCTGACCTTCCATAATGGTCGTCTTTACTCTATTGTCTATCGATTGATAACAAAATTATGGGTGTCTGTGACGTTTGGGTGTTGTTTCACAATAGCTCATTTTCATAGTGGATTAAAAATTCATGATACTACTCTAAAACTCAATAAAATCTACATACAAACTAAGGACAAAATACGCCCTTTCGATCGGTACCTTAACTGTTACAATTGGTGCCTGAATCATGGAGCTATATGGTCGGAGAACAAACGGGTCTGAAATTTCTCCGACCGCATTACTCCTCCAGTTTTGAAGTAACCGAGGATTTGGAGCTACCATTGTCTTTCTCTAAGCTTACTTTAGCGTGATAGAATCGTGGTTTCATTGAAAAGCTCTCGAGGCTAGAGATTTTTACAATTCTCGGCAGAGGTCAATCTGGCAATTTTCTTGAATCAAGCAACTGAGATCCAAGAATTAAATCGAAGATTATTCAACATAGATGAAAGACCTTATAAACAAGACATATATTCTTCATCAGGAAGTCATCAGACTCCTTGCTGTAGCTCGTTGTGCCTGTAGCATCAATGCACAAAAACGCCTTAAGCGCCTTGAGCTGTAACAGGCAATGCATACAAATACCACAAATATCTTCTACACTTCAAGCGTTGATCCAGACCAGTGAATATGAGTGTTTGACATCATTAGCAAGCTATATCATCGTGAAAATCCGTGAATTCCATGTCCCTTGGTCGTTTAAGAGTGAATAAGATACCATCGAGTTCAACACGAACCGCGTTGTTTCAACTCGACCCAAGCAGGGAAATCATACGCCACACGCATAAACCATCTTTCAAGGCATTTTCCTTTCGTAATCTAGCTCTTTTTGCTCTTTTTGTATTACTACGGATTTTATGAGTATTTACGAGCATAAGAATAAGTTCCATTTACTACGAGTTGAGGACACTATGGACTTAGATTTAAAAATGAGAAATGATGAGAATGAGATGCCAAAGACATTTACTACGGACGAGTTTTTGAGTATGAGTATGGTTGAGCATTCTGGAGTAGCAGTTGATGTGGGCGATCCAAGTGGCATTGGCCCAAGTGCAGGAGGAAAGAAACGGAAGGAATCAGAAGGCAGCAAAAGGTGCAAGTGTGGCAGTACGGAGCATCAGAAGATCAGTAATAAGGAATGCCCACTCTACAAGTCACGTTTGAAACTTGTGGATCAACCCTTTGATCGTACTGAAAGGACTGTAACAACTTCTACTAGTCTCAATGCAGTCCTTAGGATTCCGGTCTTAAAAGATGTCATTATGGATGCTGTTGCAAGATGCACCGATATTAAGGTGGAAGCCTCACGTTTAATGAATGGATACGTTATCTGGATGATTGAAGAGAACAGACCCATTCCAGAATTAAGATTTAGTGATGGGATTATGAGAGAGTTCTATCAAGCAGTATGTTCCATTGATGCTATAAGAAATCCACACCAGCATAAAGTTGTTTCAACTCCTTCTATTAATGAGTATATGGATGAGATCTATTCGAGGTGCAGGCCTGATCATTTGGCGTGGAATGATGCCACCAAATTAACACAGCTCATTTCGAATATGGCGAGAATGCATTCCACAAACTGTCGAAACCATGTGGTCACTAATCTTTTGAAGTGGATAAAGAAGTGGTTGATATGGAATTTTGGTAAACAATTGAGGGCTTTCTTGAGTGCAGATGATTTTAACCATGTAGTTACAGTAGCAATGAATGACATCACACAAGCGGAAGAGGACGAAGGCTTTTACGCTATACCGCTTAACATTATTGAGGCGGTCACTCCGGAGCAACTGAATCTGATATATGATCGAATTAATGATTACTACGAATAACTGAGAATTATTCCGAATAATCAGCCTTTGGATGAGGATTCTCTTAAAGCATTTTGGTGGACATACTTGAAACCGATGTCTACGCTCTTGAAAACTTTTGTTANGAATTTTGGTAAACAATTGAGGGCTTTCTTGAGTGCAGATGATTTTAACCATGTAGTTACAGTAGCAATGAATGACATCACACGAACTGAAGAGGACGACGGATTCTACGCTATTCCGCTAAACATCATTGAGGCGGTCACTCCGGAGCAACTGAATCTGATATATGATCGAATTAATCATTACTACGAAAAACTGAGAATTATTCCGAATAATCAGCCTTTGGATGAGTACTCTCTTAAAGCATTTTGGTGGACATACTTGAAACCGATGTCTACGCTCTTGAAAACTTTTGTTAATAATTACGAGCAAAATGCTCAGAACCGCTTGGAGAATGGGAAACACGGGAGAGGTTTGAGATTGTTTAGTCTCATTCCCAACAGTTCCTTTAAACAGAAGTTTACACTGATTGATACTGACGCTCTGCATGATCTTATGACTTCTGAGAATATTGGGATTGTGGTTCCTAGAGATAAAGTGGTTTTCAGAGTTAATGCTATAGAATGGTGGCGCCGAGCATTCAACGTAGACAAACTCACTACGGATACAAAGCGTTTTGGTTTCTCTGTCTCTACTAATGGTGTCGAGTATCATCAGCNGTGTTGAATATCACCAGCATAATATGAAACAGTTTGAGAGATCGGAGATCAATGATTGGGGTTACAACTATGAGGGAGAATTTATACCTCTNGAATGGTGGCGCCGAGCATTCAACGTAGACAAACTCACTACGGCTACAAAGAGTTTTGGTTTCCCTATTTCCACTAATGGTGTTGAATATCACCAGCATAACATGAAACAGTTTGAGAGATCGGAGATCAATGATTGGGGTTACAACTATGAGGGGGAGTTTATACCGTTTAAAATTGGAGATCAGACTCGCGTGGTTGCTTTGGACCCGGGAAGGAACTCTCTGTATGTCGCTGTGTCTGGAAATACCGCTGCTGATGTTTTGGAATGTTCGAACAGTCGCTGGCAAGAGATATCAGGGACTAGATACTCTACCAAGAAGGCAAACACTTGGATAACAGCTGATCGTGACAGGCATATGGCGATTACTTTAACTCCAGCAACGTGCCGTTATAACACAGATGATTACATTACACACTTGTTACATGTTTTGGAATATCGCGATGAGTTTCTTGGGTTCTTCAGGGAGATGCGTTGGAGAAGACTCTGGTGGAAGACGCAAATTAAACGACAAAAGGTGTATGATACTTTATATAAGGAGCTTGCTGCTGGTGCTGANCTGGGAATACCGCTGCTGATGTTTTGGAATGTTCAAACAGTCGCTGGCAAGAGATATCAGGGACTAGATACTCTACCAAGAAGGCAAACACTTGGATAACAGCTGATCGTGACAGGCATATGGCGATTACTTTAACTCCAACACCGTGCTGTTCTAATACAGATGGTTACATTACACACTTGTTACATGTTTTGGAATATCGCGATGAGTTTCTTAGGTTCTTCAGGGAGATGCGTTGGAGAAGACTCTGGTGGAAGACGCAAATTAAACTACAGAAGGCGTATGATACTTTATATAAGGAGCTTGCTGCTGGTGCTGAAGATGTTGTGATTGCTTATTGTGGTGGAGGTTTCAGTCACAACTCCAGAGGACATCCTCCTACTCCAAACAAGCACTCGTTTCATGAGTTAAAAGAAGAACAAGAAGCAGATTAGTCCCTGAATTCAGAACGAGCAAACTGTGCTCATTGTGTGATAATGTGTTTGTTCAATCCGATATCTGGTCGATCAAGAGTTGTAACAATCCCAACTGCTGGACCCGCTGGAATCTTGATGTGAATGGTGCAAGAAACATCAGAAGAGTTGCCTTATACATGAATGCCAATGGTGGTGAAAGGCCGGAGGCGTTTCGTAGGAGAAACTAGTCTGGTGTCGCAATTCCACAAATGCCTCGTGATCATGACCAGAAAGGAGGTAGGGGCAGCTGATGATAGTCTGAAGAAAGTCATGGTTAGCGGTAGTCCGAAGTCGCATCAGGATGATTCTGTGTATTGAGCTTTGGTTTGTGATCGCGCGACTACGAATTGCGAAGTCTTTTCGTTGATCATTTTGCATGAAAAGCACAATACCGAGCAATTTATTTGATGTATACATCAATTTTAGTTCATCGCATGTGGTGCTAGTGAATCACACCCTAGAAGTGTTCTATTTTTAGAAATGAACCCAATGTTGTTCTTGTCCATCCTTCTGGTAGCACCATCAGTAGCTGAAGCGGTGACTCCGTATAATTGGACATGGTGGGGTGGCAGCAATGTAAATTCAGGGGTTATTTGGCCATCAGCCAAAGGTTTGTTTCAAGGAACTTCACAGGTTGGATCAAGGTTTCCTTTAAATCATCGCTGTTTGTAGATGATCAGACCAATTCTGCTCACGTCTTTGGTGGTTACAGTTACGTAGGAACGGATTATGTGTACTCAAGAACAAACGATATGTGGAAATGCGACTTTTCTAGAGATGCTTCATCTGCGTGGACATGGATCCATGGGAGCAATACGTTTAACAATCCGGGCGTGTACACGGCTATTGGTGATACAAACGATTTTGTTTATCCTGGGTCCCGTGATGATTTCATGAACTTTTATGATACGGAAATGAGAAAATTCTTCCTGTTTGGTGGTATGGGCTATTCTAACAGCACAAAAAGAGGACGCTTGAATGATAGATGGTCTTACGATGTTGATACTAACAGGTTTACTTGGATAGGAGGTTCTATGGCGATTAACACTGCCGCATCGACAGCAATTCTGATTGATTCTGAGAACATCACTATTGGTAGTCTCTTTGCTGCTGCATTTGCATACGATCAAAAGTCAAAGTTGTTCTACATATTTGGCGGTGAGAACGCGGTTGATTTCTCTAACGCTCTTTGAGATATCGTGTTTCAAGCAACACTTTCACATTGTTGAAAATACGAAACAATGCGCCTTTTTCGAGCATTATAAAGTTTGGCGCTCTTGACTCCCGCAATTCGCCCGGATTCCGTCAGTCTGCATCTTTAGTAGTTTCTGCTGACGGAAATCTCTTTCTTACTGGAGGTTATGGTCTTCATCCAGTTAAAGATTATTCGGAGAGCTTTAACTCAGCATCCGCAGAAACTTGGATGTTCAATTTGACTGCGAATATGTGGGCGTTAGTAGCTGGTTCTCCATTTGCTGTAGATCAAGGTAACTACACACAAGATTCTGCTTACGCGTATCCTTCGTCTCGATATGCCCCGACTTGGATAGTGGACTCTGCTCATGATCAAATTCTGTTTCAAGGAGGAGAATTCGTTAACATAGATGACCAATTTATGCAATGTTCTAATGAGTGGTTGTTAAGCATGAAAAATTATAGTTGGAGACTGGTGATAAATGAGGCATGTGCGTATAATCCTCCAGACTATGGTACTTATAGAGTCTCAAGTAGTCAGAATCGGCCAGGATGGAGGTCAGAATCGGCCAGGATGGAGGTCAGCCTCAGCTAGTTTCCTCATTGAGCATGGAGCTTTCCTTTTCAGTGGTAATGATTATGGTGACCTTTGGAAGCTTGATTTTGCTAAATTAGATTCGGTTGCATCTTCAACCGAGATCACGTCTACTTCGGCAAGTATTTTTACTGAAATGAGCACGACTCTAACGACAATGCAAACGACAACTTTAGAGGCCACAACAGTTACTTTACCAAAAACAACATTAATTGATACGGTTACGAATGTAGTTTCTACAGTTGAAACTTGCCTTTACAGCTCATCTGCGGAATTATCCTCAACAATTCCATCGACAACAACGGATTCTGTTTCAAATCAAGTTTCAGAGTCACATCCAAGCTATCTCAAGGTGGAGGAGGAGAAGTTTACTTAGCTGATGCTCTTGATGATAGGACTAGATTGTTTGGAAATGTACTGGCTGTAAAGCGCATAAAGGTTCAATCTACATGTCAAAAACAAAGCGAAAGACAAATGAAGCTGTTTGAGCAAGAGCTGAGTGTGATGGCGATGCTTAGAAACCATAAGAACATCGCAAAAATGGTTGGATACTGCAGGTCGGAGTCTTACAGCATACTCATGAAATACCATCGGATGGGATCGCTGGACAAGTTCATTCAAAACGATAAGAATGTCATAACAAAAAGCCTTGTTGCTCATTTCATCCTTGATATTGCATCTGGAATAAGTGCTCTCCATCAAAACGATCTTTCGCACTCTGATATCAAAACAGCCAATGTATTGATAGACATTGACGAGGAGGGATTTGCTTATTGTGTTTTGACAGATTTCGGAATTACTCAGGTTCTTTCCTTGAACCTTGTTGTTAATGGATTCAATGTTGCAAACATTAGAGGACTTTCTTTCCCCTATGCTTCTCCTGAAACTTTCAAAAGGCAAAAAACGAAATCTGTTCTGAGCGACAGTCCTGACACATTCAAAGCTGGAGATGTTTACGCTTGGGGATCAATTCTTTATGAGTTAAGTTCAAGGCAAGTCCCGTGGTCCGGAGACAATTAATAGTAATTGATCACTAGTTCTGTCTGTTTTGGCAAGACAAAGTAGTAATAGAAAATTCTTGGTCACCCTAAGATGGTCTCTTAGTTTAAAAAACAAAATCATTATATTACAATGGTAAGTACAAACTATTTCTTACCATCTTGCACACTCTTGGGGCAGTCCTTCTTTTGTCCAACGGCATTAGGAAGATTATTTGAAACAACTGGAAGTTTCGGATTTAAAGCAGTTTCTTTCGCAGGAGTTGGTACAGTTGGGCTAGGTCCAGATGTGGAGGAGGGAGCGACAGAGTTAACATTCTCACCTAATGGTCTCACATCAAGGCCTTTTTGCGCGTTCGAGACAGCTGTATTGTTCTTCACATCTTGTTTTCCGGCAACACCAGTTGCATTTTTAGGACCCTGGGCCTCATTGGGAACCTGATACTGCGCAGAATCTTTAGCATCGGGTTTTCTGGGTTCTTTCTGTTTAGAATCTTTCTTGGCACCATCATTTGCACTGTTGCCCTTGAAATCTAAGGCGCCGTTCGGAGCAGTTGGCAGTGGAGGATTATTAACAGGTGGATTCTTCGCGTCATCGCACGCTTTCTTGTCGGCATTACTGGTCGGCGAACTACCAACTGCGTTTGATGGAGGAGCTGCAACTGGTGCAGCGCCTGCGAGGTCTGTAACTGGAATATCACCAACAACAGGAGAATCAGTTGAAACAGGAGACGGAGCAGCTGATACAGGTGTTCTAACTCCGTCTGATCCGAGGTTTCCGGTACCATCAACTGCTGCACTAGTAGCGTTTCTATCAGGTAAAGCAGGTGGATTCTTTGGACTCTTGTTACAGTTACCAACCAGATTAATGTCAAACAATGTTGCGTTTCCTTCTAAAGACCTGTACTTGTCAGCCAGGTTATTACCATTACCTCTTTTTGAACCATCAGCCAACCTTGGGTCACATGCTTTCGGAGTCCTATTACCGTTTAATTGAGAGCAATCAGAACGCGAGACGACAGGCATGTTTTCTACACAATCGCACTTGTTGTACTCACCAACTGAATCATAATAACCACGTTTACCAAAATGATCTACATTGTTTACATAGTTCAAGAGCTTTCTCTTGTTCTCATCACTCATGTTACTGTCACGCCTTGCCCAAGTGAACCCGTGACAGTGAGTAGCTCCTTCTTGATTACCATTTGTCAACACACCTTGAGCAATACAAACATCGGTGTTATCAGCTGGACGACCACCGCCCTTTTGTTGAGTCTTTTTGGTGTAGCAGCACATAACAGTCTGAAACTTGCACTTGTTCATGTTGTTCATTAATGCAGAGACATCAGGTGTAACAGCCATGTTTTCGTGTTGGCATAACACTTGCGCGAAAAATACAGTGGAAGCAAATACAATAGATTTAAAAATCATTCTAATGAAGTTCCAGGACTGAGTAAATGGCGTCCTTTTATATTTTTTCGCGTTTCACATGTCCCACATTAACTCCATCCTAATTCACCGAATGGTTACACAGGTTTCAGGGTATGGTTTCACCTATCAGATGTTAAACAATGAACTAGACAAGTTCGATTCCACGTGGAATTAAGAAACAATAGTCACCCGATTGTAAATTGCTTTATCCTGAGATATGGAGTGCAATGGTCTCAGGCTCCCATGATGTGCTGGTTGGTACACCGTATCTGCACTCGGACCTTGTTGAAATATTGTTGTTAATAACTAAAATTCTTTATTACCATATGGAACATTTAGTACGTTGGAGTCCTTGTTTCGGATGGACATCTTGTTGACGAATTAGAATCTGGGATCCTTGTTGCTGTTGTTACTGGAGCGGACGTAACAGGTGCAGCCGTTGAACTTGCAACAGGTGGAGGTGCAGCTGAAGAGCTTACAACTGTTGAAACAGGACCTACAGTAGAAGAAGCAGGTGGAGGAACCACGTAAGAAGTAACTGGTGGAGGTGCAGCTGAAGAGCTTACAACTGTTGAAACAGGACCTACAGTAGAAGAAGCAGGAGGTGGAGGAACTACGTAAGTAATCGCTGGAGGTGCAGCCGAACTAACAGTAGTTGACGCAGGGCCTGCAGTTGATGAAGCAGGAGGAATTACTGGAGGTGGCGGAACTGAAGGTGGTGGAGTGACAGGTGGCGGAGGGGTAACTGGTGGAGGGGTGACTGGGGGTGGAGGAGTAACTGGCGGAGGGGTGACAGGTGGCGGAGGGGTAACTGGTGGTGGAGGAGGAGAATCGGGCTCAGTCGCTGGCGGAGGCGGAGTTACAGGTGGTGGAGGCACAGGAGCAGGAGCTGGAGGGGTACCGTTACCACCATCAGGAAGTGGAGGAGGATTCTTTGGAGCTCTGCTGCAGGACTCAACCAAGTTGATAGTAAACAAAGCAGAATTTCCGCCAAGTGATTCGTACTTATCACGAAGATTATTTCCCTTGCCCTTCTTTTTGCCATTGACTTTAGGATCGCAAGCTTTAGGATTTGCAGCACCATTCAATTCAGAACAATCAGAACGTGTGACAACAGGCATGTTTTCAACACAATCACATTTGTTGTAGCCTCCAATCGCTCCATAGTAACCACGACGACCAAAATGGTCCTGGGTATTAACGTAGTCCAGTAGCCTTCTCTTATCAGCATCAGACATTTGACCATCAATACCAGCCCAAGTGAAACCATGACAATGAGTTGCTCCTTCATAAGCAGTTGCAAAACCTTGAGCTCTGCAAACATTGGTGTTATCAGCAGGTCGACCACCACCATTCTGTACACGTCTTCTTGAGTAGCAACACATGACAGTTTGATACCTACAAGTATTCATTCTGTTCATCAAGGCCAACACGTCTGGAGTAGCTCCAACTTCTTGTTGTTGACCAAAAACTTGAGAAACACACAAAGTTATAGCAAAAAAAGTATAGGACAATAACATTTAACTTACAGAAAGTGATATGCAGCTTGGCCTGTCTTTTATATTTTTTTTACGTCTTGGGTGTCACACCCTATCTGAAATCCCATTGATTGATAGGTGTCACTGTTTCAAGTTTTCACGTTGCGTAACCTTGCACATAAAAGCTCAGGTCTCACAATCAATTAGTGTCACCGCGAGATATTGACAGGTAAAGAAGATTTTAACAAGCACGCACTTGCAACAAAGAGTCTAAACCCGAGGTCGTAACGGTTGTGCGTTATGAGTTAATTCGATTAGTCTTCACTTACTAGCGATAACTTCACAAAAAGTAACAGGTCAACTGGAATCTCGTAACTAGAGAAGCACTTGTGCTTATAATTAACCGATGAAGAATGCGGCTGGGAGAATATCGCATGTGACTGAGTTCTATTTGCGCGAGAACCAACTATCTACCTTCAACTCGATATTTTTATTCGCTATTACTGGCATACAAATAAACCTTTCTTTGAGACTTTAGTATTTTGGTTGAGAGTCTTTCCCGCTCAAAGGACAGTCTGGTTTTGGCTGGTCTGGCGCTGGATTTGGTGTACCTGGTGCTGGAGCTGGACTAGGCGCAAATGGAGCTGACGTTGGACTAGGTGCGACTGTAGCTGAGCCTCCAGATAAATCACGTACACCGGTTGGAGTTGGAGAAGCTGTTGGTATTGAATCACCTTCTGGAATATCTCCAACTGGAGGTTCGTTTTCTTTTGAATCCTTTGCATCGTTTGGAGCGCCAGGAACTGGTGTTGGTGTGCTGATACGGGTAGTGGTGCCCTTAGGTGCAGATTCGTATCCAGGGCCACTTCTGTCAGGTAACGCTGGAGGAACTTTAGGACTGTTCTTGCAAAACATGACCAAGTTTGTGTCAAACAGAGTAGGGCTTCCACCAAGAGACAAATACTTGAAACGCAAGTTGTTTCCTCTTCCTGCCTTGCTTCCATTAGGATTTCTTGGATCACAAGCTTTCGGGTTCCTATTACCATTCAATTCGGAGCAATCGGAACGAGTAACAACAGGCATGTTCTCAACGCAGTCGCACTTGTTGTATTCACCGATAGAATCGTAGTAACCACGTTTGGCAAAATGATCTTGATTGTTTATGTAGTTCAAGAGCTTTCTCTTGTTCTCATCACTCATGTTACTATCACGACCAGCCCAAGTGAAACCATGGCAATGTGTTGCGCCTTCATTATTTGTCATAACACCCTGAGCAGCACAAACATCAGTATTATCAGCAGGGCGTTCACCCTTTCTCTTCTCAGGAGCTCTTTTCGTGTAGCAGCACATAACAGTTTGGAATCTACAAGTGTTGAACCTGTTCATTAAGGCCAAGACATCTGGGGTGTTGGCAACCTTTTCATGTTGAGTAAATACATTAGATACGCATAGAGCGACGGTAAGGACAGTATAGGCAAAGTACATATTGTTGGGAAAAATTAGGTTCAGATACCCTTCTCATTTTAAAAGGTTTGCCTGTCGCACACGTCCTACATTAACTCGATATCTATTGATTGGGTTGTAACACAAAGTTTCAGGTACAAAAAGAACTAACCAACCATACTGTGCTAATTGTAGTACAGATCCTGTTTGTGCGACCTTATTCAGGGCTCTTATTATCGTAGAAACAAAACACTTAACGCTCTGTGTTGTCTGCCACGAACTCTGCAAGGCCTGGGATATCGACGATATTCGGATCATGATAGTTAGCGCCAAAACCTAGAGACCTCCATGGTAAAAAGCTTGAAACAAAATCTGATAAGATTGAAGAGACAGATGTAGCGTTTTCTGTCTTCTTAGAATCCTTAATCAATTGTTGGAGGTCTGGCGGCAATTCGTCAACATAAATATCTATCTCGTCCAATTCTTCATTTATGTCCCTCTTAGAGTTTTGTAGTATTAATGGTACAATTACGTACGGATTTTTCTGTAATAACAACTTTTTGAAATATTTGTCATATGGCTCTACGTATACAACTGGACGTTTGAGGTCAAAAGGTGGCAGAGGATCAGCAAGTTGTGTGTAAGGCTGACCCCACGGTGTCGTTTTATCAAGGAAATGCTTCGGAATATACTTTGACATTGACGCAACCTCCGCAGTAGCAGACTGCTGTGTAGTCAACCAGTCTGTGAGATAAACATGTCGGTAAACAGACACTTGTAACTCGAAACTTGGAGATGCAGATGAACTCAGAAGTTTCTGCTCCAAACTGAAATTGACCCATTGGATAACTTCAGGTGATTTCCACAAAGACCATGATCTAAATACATACAGATCTGTCAAGAGTTCCAAATCATTTGAGACAAGTCCAGAGAATTCTAAATCAGCGCGCAGAACAGCATCATTCTTCTGAAACAGTCTTTGTAAAATTACTGGAAATCTAGAGACTGCGGTACGTAGCAAATCAGCGCTTTTGCGGTGTAACTCATTTAAGGTTTCAGAAGTTAATTCGCAATTAACTTTCTTCCCCTTCTTTTTGTTACCCTTGATTGCTTCTTCCTGCTCTTTCATAAATAGACTCAAAGCTCTTGAATAGCTCCATGAGACATCTAGATATTGAAACCTTTTCTCTTCAACAAACAAAATATATGCATCTTCAACAAACTTGAACTCTCCTGAACGAATAGCGAGCGTATCTAGTTGAAACAACATTCCCATGGGATCATCTTCATTAACATCATCCTTGTCACCTTCTGGCTCATCAAACTGAGTGAGTCTCAAAACTAACTTTGAAACCTCAAAAGCAGTTCTCCAACATCCTCTTCTTTGCAGTAAATAACAATGAAGAAATAATGCGAGGAAGAATGCTCTGTTGCAATACCTTTCATACCTGAGTCTACCACAATCTAAAGCTGACAGCAATTTCAACTCCCCGTACAAGCTCTTCTCAAAAACATACAGCGCTCTCTTGATTAAGTCACCCGCAGTATTGAAGTCAGAAACTTGTGTTGCTGAATACGCCAACATGACTAAAGTTGAAATATGCGAGGGGTTCAAATGAAGGAAGTTATGCAAAGCAGGAGTATTATGCGTCTCCAAGAAATTGAAGAACTGATACTGGAGCTGCATGAAATCTTCTGAATGTTTGAACTCGCATAGATGCTTTGTTCCAGCTACGCGCTTCAAAGCTAAACCGCTGGAGGAAAGCGCTGGCCAATAAATAGACGGCATCCCTGACAACAAAAGTTTCCTTTGAGGGTTCTGTGGAATAATTCTGCGGTGCTGAGGGTCTGGATTATCTGAAGCTGCAGCACGCAATGCACCAACACCAAATTTTCGCTTAATTTCTTCATCAGGGTCCAGACTCTTCTTGTCAAGTTGAAGAATGTACAGAATTCTTTCAGCTAAAGATGGCAAATTTTCTGCTTTATCGACAGGCTCCAAGACAGGTTCAACGGCAGACTCAATCGTGGGCTGAAGCTCTTCATCGACTTTAAGAGGTTCCAAGCTAAGTTTCTTCACATCTTCAACGGGATTTTTCTTAACAGGAGATGCTTCTTGTTCCTCCGGTTGTTCATCCTCAGTCTCATCTTGTGAAGTTCCCTCGCTGTCTTCGTCACCAGCCTATGGCATAATAAGAACAGCTCTGTTGCAGCAACATACCATTAACAAGTCAAATGGATTCCTCTGAACTACCGGTGCCTCGTATTCTTCTTCAGTCTCATCGTCAGTGGACACCAACGCGTTGTCTCCAGTGACGAACGAATCAGCTTGTGCTCGTTTCAAGGCTCGTGAAGACATCCAAGGAAATAAAACGATTCTATTACTACTTTTAAGCAACTCTGTGAAACACTGGGACCTCGTGGCCTAATCTATTTTGTGGAAATCTTGATATCATCATCTTTTTTATGTAGACCTGCCTTCGATCTCTCTGTTGCAGACTTAGATCCTTCATGACCAAATGATCCTTAACAAAGTCTCCCTGTTCCTTGAAAGAACTTCTTGGATGTGATGGAGTATAGCGCCCATGTTTGGTTTCGTCAGTGTGGGTGTCCATTTCAACTGGAAGGTGATGTTTCATAGTTAAAGCAGGATGGGAAGGATCTTTAGATGTACTGAAGAACATTTCTGATAGTCCCAAGTTTTGGCCCTCCAGTGGTACTAAACCATGAAGTCTGGAGTTTAAAGGGAAGCAGTAAAGGTTGTTCAGAATTATGACAAGAACAGCAAGCGATTTGATCATTGGGCTGAAACAAGCTTTCGTGTTCAGATATTCGATTGCTGAGGCGTCGAATCTTTTCTTAAACTTCCTATATGTAAGCCTCTGTCATTCTTAAAACGTGTGTAAATCTTTGTGATATTTATATCCCGAACTCTCCTCCACAGAGTCGTTTTGACTGAGAAATGATTCTACAAGTCGCAAGGGCAGTCAAAGATGCCACGTTTATGCTGATATGGTGGTATTTAGTTACACTGTACACTTTGGGAAACTTGATCATTGATACTGGGAGACAGCTATTGACACTGATGAACAACAAGATTGTCGGTCCTGTCGCGAAAACCATCATGCACAAGCGGTTGCAGCTACAACAAAAGGCGATACAGATGAGAAAGAATAATCAGATAATCAAAAAGTGTGCGGCAGTACTCGACAGTTCTCGCGCTCACATTGTTCCAATGTCTTACGAATGGCTAGCTGATCGATATGATCAGCTTATTACGCATTGGGAACAGCTTGCTACTTTTTCCTACTATAAAGGGAATACGAACAAGGGAAGACTAAGCATTATGCGATTTGTACCAGTAAATCTGAAACCTTATCAGATCATGCGTGAAACCGGAAGCAAAGTGAAGACTGCCGGATTGCTCGTTGTAGACCTTGCTCTGCTTTGGCTGTATAGTGTTGTATTTATGTGTGTATTGATCGTGTTTGCTCCTGTTGGTGGGTCAACAAAACTACAAGAATATCGAAGGCACAGAACTTTGTTTCAACAAACCAAAAAGGCTATCAATGATATCAAATGAAGAAATAGACTTTTATTTCATTTTACGTATTTCATCAGCTTTGAGATGAGCATAGCCCATGAGAACAGATCTCCAGATTTCAAAGCCATAGCAGGATTAATCGAAGGAGTCTGACCCCGAATTGCACTAAAGACTTCAGGAGCAACAAAGTTTGCAGCCTTTGCATCAATTCTGTAATTTGGATAAGCATTAATAGCTTTTCTTTCGTCATCACCAATATGCTGGAGGCCATTGAAAGCAGACAAAGATGCAGACAATCTTTTTTCCTTTCCGATAAATATCGTTCTTAGTTTCACGTTGCGATGAGCATAACCCAACTCATGCAAAAACTTCAAGGTTTTGATTACATCAGAGACAATGTAAAAGACATCGTTCACATGGAGCTGTTGTTGAGATGTCAAGTACTGCTCAAGTGTTCCGTATGGATAAGAAGGGAACAAAAGAGCAACAGGTTCCAACGAGTAACCGAGCAAATGAGTAAACTTGGCTTCAGGATACTTTTCCAGCTTCAACAACAAGGCAGCTTCTTCCCAGAAAGAATCTTCAACGCCGCTTTCTAGAGATGAAACATTCTTACCAAATACCTTGATTGTAACTTTATCAGACAATGCTTTTAGTGTCGATGCGACAGAGAGACCATTGTATAGAGCAGCACCATTCTGAGTTCCAATCTGTAATACAGCATCATAATCGTAACCTGTAAACTGCATGGTCCCAGGAATAGACTCTTTTGCTGCTGCAACGGAATTAGGAGAATATCGGATTAATGGTGCAGGAGCTTTAACAACTGATAAATCCAGAGTTGAAGATCCTAATTTCATTTTAAGTCCTGATTGAGTCTCATCGTCTAGAACAGTGCCGGTGCCATCAGTAACAGTATCTCCTGGAGCTGTATTTGCGCCAGCGAGTACTGCTTCTTTCATACTATTACGTCTGATATACGTCATGATTATTAAAGTGACTACAACCAAGAACAATCCGACACCTGCTGAAATTCCAATAACTAATCCAATTGGAACAGAAGTAGTTGGAGTCTCTAACTCTTCTCCAGAAAATCTTGTACGATCTCTGGGAGGAATAGATGTACTGACTCGAGTGGAGCTAGTAACTGTTAGCTCGTTATCATCTTCCTCACGCAGAACTCCATCAGGACCATCATCAATGAATAGCCACAAATCGTTTCCTAAGCCGCTAGGAGCACGGGCGCCAGAGAAGACTACCATTCCTTTTCTAAAAGGATCAAAAGCATACCCAGCGCCTTGCTTGCTTGGTGGATAACTAGAATCTGCAAAGACTCCTTTAGTACCGAACTGACCAGGTGCATTGATACCGGTTGAAGAACCACCAATAAGGGTCCACATGTTATAAGTCTGAGAAAATTTCCACAAATCATTGAAAAGACTAATAACTGAGCCTCTGATTGTAGAACCTCCAAACAGATAAAGAGCACCTGTTTCTGGATTGATAACCAAGGATGAGGACATTCTTGCTCGAGGGGAGTTAGATGATGTGTAAATCAAGCGGCCATTATCTCTTCCATTGGAGTCAACAGCTCTTTCACCTCCAACAAACGTCCATACGTCATCCTGAACAGAGTATTTCCAAAGGTCATTAAGCATGCCTTCAAATAGAGCATTGAAGCCGTTTCCTCCGAATATCCACCATTCTTGTCTAACAGGATCATAAGTGCTTGCACTATCAATTCTTGCGCCGGGATAGTTCAATGGAGAAGGAATTGTTTTGTTTCCGTAGAATCCTTTCTGGCTGTCTTCTTTTATACCATTCATCCATGTCCAGTTACCAGACATGACATCGTATCTCCACATTTGAGAATATTTCTTGAAACCTCCTACACCAGATACGTAGCTTCCACCACCAAAAACGTACATCTGCCTTGCATTAATATCATAACCATAGGCAAATGAGAATAAATTTGGAGGTTCTGCTCCGTTTCCTGGGACACCCAACTCACCGAAAACACCTGGAGCATTACTTGTCAGCTTTCCACTTACCCATGACCATAGGCCATCGGAAAAGCTTAGTTTGAATACAGTATTGGTAGCTTGAGACGTACTGACAATACCGCCAAACACATAAAACGAGCCATCATCCCTTCTAAAGAACGATGAACCATACTCTCTACCACCAGGAGTATTGGAACGATGAGCTACATTCAAGCGAGTTGCAAACATAGGCGAAGAGTAAGCGGTGGAATCTCCTGATAGCCAGTTATTGATCCCTTTGCCATAATCAAATCTCCAGATATTGTTGGAGAGACCGTTGTAACAAGTGCCACCCCAGCTGTAGTAAGATCCTGTAGTCTCTTCAATGACTATTTGAATATTGGTGCAACCAGATGGTGTAGCGTTTGGATTAGATTCGTTCTTATCATAGAAGTATCCTTCACCCATACTTGATGATGAACCACTCAGCCATCCCCACTTCTGTTCCGTCAATAATGGGAATACTGCGATCAACAATGCAGAAGTAATCATCATAGAATTCATCGAAGAGGAAGAGTATGTGGTTGATAGATCGGTAACCTAAACCTTTCGATGATTGATTTCACTCAACAGAAGTTCGGTGAAGTGTTCTGATTGAGCCTTTGCAGCTTGATTTCATCGACGCCAACTACGCCCAAGAGTCCAATCACTAAATATGACTATTTTGGGAGTTATATTAAAGCACGAGTATGTGATTTTTATTTTACTGCTTTTAGTAGCTTTGAGATTAGGATAGCCCATGAGAAAAGGTCACCAGATTTCAAAGCAATCGAAGCATTCATCAAGGTTGTCTGGCCTCGAAGTGCATTAAATACTTCTGGAGCAACAAAGTTCGCTGCTTTAGCATCAACTCTGTAGTTAGGGAAAGCCTTGACAGCCAAATGATCGTCAGAGTGAACCAGTTGCAAACCGCCCATACCAGTTAAAACACCATGAATAGCCTTATCTTTCTCAACAAAAATGTTTCTTAATTTTACGTTTCTGTGCGCGTAACCTAGCTCATGCAATACTTTCAAAGTCTTTGCAACATCAAACACAATATTGAACACATCAGCGGTCTTTAATGTCACTTGTTGTGTCAAATACGTTTCAAGAGTTCCCAACGGATAAGCAGGAATCAAAAGAGCGACAGGTTCAGCGCAATATGCAATAAGAGACGTGCATCTTATATCATACGATGATAATTTTTGCAATAGAGCAGCTTCTTCCCAAAACGCATCCTCGACTCCTGGTTCCAACACTTGAATGCTCCTTCCATAGACCTTAACAGTCAACCTGTCAGTTCTAGATTTTAATGACTGTCCAGAAATAGCGTTGAAAATGGCGGCACCATTCTGAGTTCCGATCTGTAAGACACAGTCAAAGGCAAAGCCATCGACGGGTGAAGCATTAGCCAACGCGGATTTTGCTGCAGCAACCGAATCTGCAGTATATCGTACAATAGGAGAAGGGCTTTTTACGACACTGAGATCGATAGTAGATGAACCTAGCTTCAAGACTTTTGTTCCAGAACCAGAACCTGCGT
The DNA here is from genome assembly GCA_023515795.1 of Amoeboaphelidium occidentale. Lineage (NCBI taxonomy): Eukaryota > Fungi > Aphelidiomycota > Aphelidea > Amoeboaphelidium > Amoeboaphelidium occidentale. The sequence continues at coordinate 24,728 of JALGPX010000098.1, read as the reverse complement.
TTTCGATTGAAGCCAGGCCAGTTTCGTCGGCAACAGTTGTTGAGTCTTTAACGTTTGCCTCGGCCAAGTAAGCCTCTTTGAAACTTTGTCGTCTAATGTACATCATGGTTATAAGCGCACCAAATACCAACACAAGGGCAGCACCACCAGCGATAGCAATAACTGCGCCAATTGGAAGTGTACTGCTATTTGTGTCTTGAATGTCTTCAGAAGCAAAGTTCGTTCTTGCTCGAGTATTAATTGTTGTGAGAACCTCTGAAGAGACGGTCGTCGACGCATCTTCGTTGATAACTTGCTCAACTGGAGTTTCTGGACCATCGTCATCAAATTCCCACACATCATTCATACTACCTGAAGGAACTTTAGCACCACCGTGGATAATCATAAGATTCCTGACAGTATCCCAAGTGTATCCGTGTCCAGATTTTGCTGGTGGATTGTTACTGTCACTTTCGACGCCTTTGGTTCCGAAACTTCCGGCTGCATTTGGGGACAAAGACCCAGCAATCCAGGCCCACATATTATCATCAACAGAGTAACGCCAAAGATCATTGTACAAGATAGGACTTGAAGCTCTCAAGAACAAACCGCCAAACAACAATAAACCGTTCCTACTAGGATTGTAGACCAAACTAGAATCCATACGGGCTCTAGGCAAATAAGATGGTGAATAAACATTCCTGGTTCCTGATCTTCCACCACTATCTGGAGCAATATCTCCGGTCATGAATGTCCAAATGTTCTGCTTAACATCATAAGCCCATAAATCATTTAATGAGCCTTCAACTTGAATAGACAAACCAAATCCACCAAACATGTATAGTGTTTGTGTTTGAGCAACATAAGTAAATGCTGATCTAAATCTCGCACCAGGAACAGTTTGGGGCGTTCCAACTGTTCTGTTCCCGTAAATTGCTCTTGAGTCAAACTCAGAAGGACCATGAATCCAAGTCCAGTTCATGGAAGTTATGTTATAAGACCAAGTGGCTGACATTTTTTTGACAACGGATGTACCACCTTCAATGTGAGCTCCGCCGTGAACAAAAAGCGTCTTCAAAGACTTATCATAACCATATGCGAACCCATAAACAGCCGGAATATCATTAGATGATGCTTCAACGCCTTTCACGCCGAAATTTCCAGGCGAGCCGGTAGATACACGCCCAGAAACCCAAGCCCATCGCATGATATTCAAATCAAACCTAAAGACAGTGTTTGTAACAACACTAGCTTGAATGAATCCGCCAAAGACCCAAACGAAATCTTCGTCAAGGAACATGCACGCTAGAGTTCTTCCACCAGGATGAACAGCAACGTGTGGTCTCAGTCTTGGCTGAGGTGCAGCCAGTGGAGTTGCATAAGAGTCTCTAGAGCCATCAAGCCATGTTACTGTTGCTGGATTCGGAAGGTAGAACCAGATATTGTCACTGTTGCCATTGTTCCAGTCTCCGCCAAAGAAATAAACACGCCTGTCTAACTCGTGATAAGTCATTCGATGCTGTTGCAAGTCGTGCGTGTAAGAATCGACACTTGTTTCATTTCGACGTCCAAACTCACCCCAACCTCCAGCTGAGCTGCTTCCATGGGTCCATTTCCATCCAGCTAACGCAGGAGATACGAGTAAAAGTATCATCGAGAATACACATGTGTAGCTCATCTTTGATTTCATAATGTTCATCCTTTGAAACAGAAGCCGTGACGTTAGACGAAAATTGATGGCCGACGCAAGACGATCTAAAAATAGCAAGGTTGAACGATGTGCCAACTACTAACGTTGGTAACCAAAACATAATACAAGTTTCTATAATTCTTACTTAAGATCGTTATCATCATTAGCTCTGATGGTTTAGCTGGCTGAAATCAGCAGTGCGGCCTCAACGCAACATCCTAGGTGATGTTGAGAAATAAAGAACATAAGCTGTCTCATAAGCGCACTTTTAGAATGAATTTTCTGCATTATTGCTACTTCTTATGAAAAATTGCTCGAACTCAACAGAGCTTATTCCCACCTGCAACCAAAAAGATCAAACATCAATCACCTTGTTTCAGTGACGAGATCCATGTTTCAACAGAAGTTTCTATCATTAGTGGCTATCACACTTCTTCAGGTACATCATGTGCTTGCTGGATGGATCTGGGCGTCTGGATTGTCTAATGGTGGAGGCTGGGGTTTCAACGATGTGCTGAATACATCATCTCCTGCCAACATTCCTGGTGGATTGAATGGCCATCAAGCTTTATGGTGGAATGGTAATCTGTACCTTTTTGCTGGAAATATCAATAATGGTTACTCAAATAATATCTATGTAAGTCGTCAAAGCTCCAGCATGATAACATGTTAGCGTTGGGATCCTGCCACTGATCGTTACTGGTGGGGTTACGGAGATGGTAACTCTTATGCAACTCCTATGAGTGCTGGGTCAAAGTTCAGGTTTCTCAGGTTCAATTCTGTTGGTGGAAGAAGTGGTAGCACATTCTCTATTGATCCCGCTTCCAATTCCTTGTTCATGTTTGGCGGTATTGTTGGTACAGCCCAAGTAACCAATACGATCTTCCAGTTTGATCTTGATGCCCTTATGTTTGCATGGGTTGGCGGTTCTCTTGCAACAGGTGCAGAAGGAAAGTTTGGTCCAAAAGGAGTATCATCGCAGAATTATGAGCCGCCTGCTATGTACGGAGTATCTTATTGGAGTGATACAACCGATAGGAAACTGTACATTTTTGGTGGAATTCACATTGCTGCTGGGACTAGTGCTGAAAAGAGATATGCTGATATGTGGATGTTTGATTATGTATCTTGGAACTTTACATGGATACATGGGCCTGGAACTCAGGATACAACAGGCACTTACGGATTTAATCAGACAATATTTGCCGAGAATTTAATTCCTGGCGCAAGAGCGTTTGCATCCTTTTCCTATGACAAGACAAACAAAATCGGGTATCTTTTTGGCGGTTCTGGTTGGGCAAGAGTTGAGCTGGGAAATTTGAATGACTTATGGGCATACGATTTCAATTCGAATATGTGGGCTTGGTATTCTGGAAGTTTTGCTGTTAATCCTAATGGTGCTGCGAACCAGAGAAATGTTTGGGGTGATGGAAACGTTCCACGAGCTCGTTTCAGCGCTCACATGGCTTTCAATCCGTCTAAGAACCAATTATACATTTATGGAGGCGCGAATATCAGATCAAATCAAGCGGTTTTGCTATCTGACCTTTGGAAATATTCGCTAGACTTGAACTTGTTCGCATGGGTAGGAGGATCATTCAATCCTACAGCAGGCTCTTTTGGCACTAAAGGAGTTTCTTCACCTTCAAACTATCCCGGTGCAAAAGCAGACGGCGCATATTGTTACGATACGGACACAAATAGGTTCTGGGTTCATGGCGGCTTCAAAACTACGGCCGGCGCTATGAATGACTTGTGGTTTTTTGTCGATGACCTTCCTGAACCAGTTCTCCAAGATTCTACAGAAATGACTAGTAGTGAGAATGCCTATTCCACTACGTCAACAAGCATTGTCCCAAGGGACAGGAAAAACTTTGCAGAAGAACTTAATGACTCTGTGGCTGGCATTTCAACACCAGCAATTATTGGCATTTCAGGCGCTGTAGCGTTTCTTCTTGTTGTAGGTGCTTTGGTTCTAATGTTGTACATCAAGCGCCAGAGTTACAAAGAAGCTATGATTGCTGAGGCAAAAACTGCACCAGGCGAAAGCACAACCGTTGATGCAACTGGCTTTAGCTCCATTGAGGATGGGTCTCTTAGGAGCAAGGCTGTAAAACTAGGTAGCAGTACTTTAGACCTTGGTGTGGTGAAAACGCCTAGTCCTTTAGTGAAATACAAGCCGGATTCTGTTTCTGAAAGTAAAAAATCTGTTCAAAGTTATTCAAGTACTTCTGGGGAAGATTTCGATTGTGTTTTGCAATTCGCTACTCAGAACGGATCCGCACTGTATAACGCTATGGCAACTGGAGCTTCCTTAAAAAGTCGCGGCGATAGGTTTACTGTGAAGCTCTTTGGTAAGAATGTTTCGTCACTTGAACCTGGTGTAGAAGATGCGTTCTGGGAAGAAGCCGCACTTCTAATCAAGCTAGGCACTTATGACGTCAGCATCTCGTCTTTCGTTTCTTATTGCTTGGAGCCTGTTGCCCTGATCATGCCTGCTTTTCCTCTTGGCACGTTGGAGACTTATTTAACCCAACAATCAAGCAGCTCACTGGCAGATGTGTACAACATTGTAACAGATGTCGCAAAAGCTTTGAAAGTTTTGCATGAGCTTGGATACGCTCATAGAAACGTCAAGTTAAGAAACGTGTTTGTCCAGAGTGACAAAGGCATTCATGGAGTTTTGACAGGCTTCGGCGGTTTACAACGTTTTGGCTCAGACGATGCAGTAGCCGCAAAGGCATTTCCTAATTATCGAATTGATGCTAAGGCTGCCAATTTTGTCGCTCCAGAAGTTTTTAATGCACTTCGTGGACAAGTTCCTGCTTTGAATGCTTCTTCCGCTTTGAAAGCCGGTGATTTGTTTTCATGGGCCATGTTGGTTTCAAAAATGTTGAAGTCATTAAAGTAATAAAGGTTCTTGTAATATTCTCGTGTCGCAGAATTGTTTTTATTGTTTTGCAGATACTGAAGTCATTTGGGTTAATACCATTCATTGATTGACTTCAATAGTTTAGCAAGTATGGCAGAGAAAGCAAACACATCGGTTCCTTTTACGCACTTGACAACATTAACAGTTGGAGGGAAGCGCTTGACTGACAAAAACAGCTCTGGAGCAGCATAACTCAAACTGTTGGAATCCAACTTGACCTTCTCATAACATTTTGAAGCATTTTCCTCATTGTCGCATTTTCCGCAGCCGCCCAAACCAGTTACGACAGCAGTCAGGATAGGTCCTTCCTCATTCAAGAAAATATTGCGCGGCTAAAGAGATGAGATCGATAAAATCCGTAGAATAATACCTTGAAGTTACGATGAGCTAATGAACGGTTATGCAACACTTGCAAAGCTCTTGCCATGTCAAGAGCGATTCTCAAAATGTTGAACGGACGGAACGTCAAACTTTTAGAGACAAATATTTGCTCCAAATTGCCTAATGGGTAATATGGAATCAAAATACATGTTGGTTCGACTGAGTAACCGAGCATTCTTGCAATAAAGTCACAATCCTTCAATGAGTTCAACAGTGCAACTTCATCCCAAAATGCTTGTTGTTGACTCTTTCTTACCATAGACATTGACTCTCCGTAAAACTTGATGTGTAAATGTTCACCGAAGCTCTTCAACTCATCGCTGACAGCGGATCCAGAGTAAATTGGAACGCTGTTCTGGGAGCCAACCTTCTGACCGACGATGAATTTTGACTTGTCAATTTCAATCTCAAGCGGAATATCAGGCTTCACAACTTCAATATTGTCTTCTTCAGTTTCAGTGACGGTACCAGTCTTTGTATCACCTCCCATGACACTGGTGTTTCTTGTCGTTGTTCTTGTGCGATCAGAACTTGTTTTGGTTTTGTCTCCTCTGCGTTTACTAGAAGTGATTGTTGATGCACCATCAGCAATAGTCGTTGAACCTTTGGTACTATTGGCAAAGAAAGAATCAAATCCTGCTTTCTTATCTCTACGGATAGTCCAAACGAGCAAACCAATAGCAACGAGTAGCAAAATTATACCAGCGACAATACCGATAACGACACCAGGGTTAGAGAATATCTTCTGAATATCTGAAAGTTCTTGTGGTTCAAAGGCTCTCGTTCCCTCAAATCTTCTACTGAAGGATTTCGGATCAGGACGACTGATGGAAGCAACACTAGCGGTAGAAAGAGCATATAATCTTTCGGAGACATCGTCAATGAAATAAAAGAAGTCATTTCCAACTTCATCCTGCCGATTCTTACGACCTCCATGAACATAAAATAATTTCTTATCGTAGTCATAAAAATAAGCGCCAGCACTCTTACCAGGAGGGTTATTAATGAACCTTGGAACATTCTTCTCTCCAAAAATACCTTGGGAGTCTGGCTCAGAACCTCCGGCAATCCAAGCCCAGTTTGAGGAAGCAAAGTCAAAACGCCAACTGTCCATGTAGTAAACTCTAATAGTTGGACTTCCTTGTCTGTAGTTTTGGCCTCCAAACATGTATAAGCATCCCATTTCTTGGTCGATAGCAAAGAATGCTTCCCATCTAGCTTTTGGCACAGCTCTAGGATTGTGTTGATTCTTTAAACCATAAATACCAACAGCTTGTGTAGGATCAGTAGCGCCTTTCAAAAGACCGAATTGATCCTTGTTCAAATCATAGGCCCAAAGATCATTCAAGGCACCAGGTGTAGTAACACCGTATCCAAATCCACCAAAAATGTAGACAAACCCTCTTATTGAATCAACAGCCAAATTACAACCAGCTCTGGCACCAGGGACATTAAAATCATCAAATTTGTTAGAATCTGAGGATGCTATGGCGACTGAGTTTGCAGCGCCAGGGCCGGAACCTGCTAACCAAGCCCAATGGCCGGAAGTAACGTTGAAACGCCACAAATCGTTAAAGCGAAAGTTTTGTGTTACAAGCAGGTTAGGATTAGTGCCATAGAGACCACCAAATATATAAAAGCATCTGGTTCTATGGTCATTGTAGTAACCCATCTGTGTAACTGGTTGAGGAAAGTACTCGGGGCCTTCCTCCCATCTGGCGCCGTGGCTACCAAGATAAGCGCCTTCGAACTCAAAGACAGTAACACCGTCTCTTGTACCAGAGACCCAAGCCCAACGACCACTATCAATATCGTAACGGAACATTGTGCTTGTTGGTAAAACTTGATTTCCAAAAGGATCAGGAGTTCCACCAAAGACATACAGATTGTTAGAAGGGATGTCAAAGAAGACTGCATGGAATTCTCTGCCACCAGGAACAACCCTTGTGGATAGTACATTCATGGTCAGATTGTAGTTGATTCTTGGGGCAGAACTTCTTCCTGAGCCATAAATCCACGTCCATTCTTGAGCCTCGACATCATATATCCAGACATCATCACTTCTTTGCGCATTGACTATAATAATGATCAGCGTTGAAACCGGATAACAAACGTACATTTCTTGCCAGAGCTAAGATAAAGCTTTCCAGCAGCATACACACCAGCATGGCCTTGTAGTGCACCTGGATCGCAACCGAGACAGCTTTCTCCTTTTGATCCGAAGGTAGGATCCGCACCAGTTCTCTGCTGACCACCAGTCCAAACCCATGTTGCGATCGCCTGGCTGACTAGTAAAGATATAAAGCCTAATCCTTTCATTGATCAGAGAAGTTGCGTTGACACCAGAGGTGATAAAAATATCACTTCCACTAAGATTGGACAAAGCGTTGACGCTGACGATTAAGACAAAGCCGCTAGTAGCGCGCGATATAACCAACCTACATCCTTTTTATTCATTTTAGCTTGAACTCAAACAGTGTTGCTTTTCTCAGAGTTTTCAATCTGAGCAGGTGGTGCAGCAGCGGGTTGAGCCTGAGGCGCCATCATGTTAGGAACTGGATACATTCCCTGTGGTTGGAAACCCATGAACGTTCCATTTTGAGGCTGCATACCCATAAATGTACCTGTCTGTGGCTGGAATCCCATGAAAGTACCTGTTTGTGGTTGGAAACCCATAAATGTTGCTCCTTGAGGTGGCATACCCATGAACGTGGAACCAGCAGGAGGCAATCCCATAAATGTTGATCCAGCAGGAGGCACACCCATAAATGTAGCACCGGTGCCGGTCATCATCATAGTTGTAGAAGTCATAGGATCCAAAACAATTGCATCTGCAACACTCTTTCTAGCAGCGCTCTTTACACAAACGTAGATCAAGCCGATAACTACAACAACTACTGCAACAGATAAACCAATAACAACACCAGGATTGTTCAATGAGAAGTACGAAGACTGGTCTTCTGCACTACCAACAACTCTTTGAGGACCTTGTCTTGGTGGTGCAGTCGTGATACGACGAGTTGCCAATACTTCAGTTGTGGTAACTTCATCTGTGATATTTCCTTTATCAAAGTCTTCCCTTATAGTTGGGGTCTGGAATCTCCAAACATCAGTGACATATCCAAAATCTAAAGATAAGCATTTCGCTGGAAAACCGTCAAAGATTACTTCCTGAAACATCAGCACCCAATCCACCAAAGATCCATAGTTGCCTTGAATCTGTGTCAAAAAACATGGACGGACCTGCTTTACCACCAGGAGTGTTAGCATTCGAGAATACACCTATTTGACCGTAACGGCCAGGCTGATTAGAATTTCTACTTCCTCCCAACCATCTCCACAATGTAGTATTCAAGCTGAACTCCCAGTAGTCATTCATTGACTGGTAATTTCCTCCGCTATCGAGAGCAAAGCCACCAAAGACGTAAATTCTTGAACGGAAAGGATCAAAAGAAAGACCAGGCCATTCTCTGCCGTGAACCACATTAGAAGGGCTAGCAACGAGCAGTCTTCCGTAATCACTTACAGTAACAATGGTTTTTGGGCCTCCAAGATATTTCCATTGGAAAAGGTCAACGCCGTACTCCCACAAATCTGATAAATCACCAGCGCCATTTTGAGAGTATCCGAAACCACCAAACACAAACAATCTTCTAGTTAAAGGATCAAAATAGGAGCCAGGTACAACTCTTCCACCAGGAACTGTAGAAGCGCCAAATGCACCAGTTCTGCCGAAATTAGGTGCTTGATTACCAAGTTGAGAACCACTATGCCATGCCCACTGGCCTAAATCGGGTTTGTACGACCAGACGTCGGAGTGAAGACGCAATTCTTGAATACCAGCGTAGCCATAACCTCCAATAACAAAGAACCTGCGTGTTGAATTATCCCAAGAAAAGGCGCCTTGTGCTCTTGCTCCAGGCCAAACCTCAGCTTGGTAGACATGACGACTGTTCGTTCCGTAATTTGATATTCCGTCGACGGCAGTTTCACCAGCTCCACCGACCCAAGTCCATAATGTTGTTGGTACTTCGAAGGCCCATAGATCATTACGATAACGGCCTCCCCCAGCATACATACCACCAAACATTCCAAATGTTTGAAGCAGATCGTCAAAGTATGAGAAAGCATCTGCCAAAGAACCCGGATAGATGATAGGGGAAGGTCTTCCTTTGATCCCGCCGGCGAAATTTGCTTCTTGGTCGACGTCAACGTTACCTCCCATATGAGCCCATTGCGTGCTAGTTCGGTTGAAAGCCCAGAAGGAGTCAAATGCACCGAAGCACCAACTTCCATATACATACGCGATTTTTGAAACTTGACTGTAGGCCATGGAACCCTCAAATAGACAGGAAGGGTTCGTATCAGCACTAAACTGATATTTCACACCAGTGTTCAAATCAGGTTCCGCGAACTTGGTTCCAGCCATCCATGTCCAACCAACACCTTGTGGCTTAACGATGGGTAAAGAGATCAATACTGCTATACAACTTAAGAGAACCGCTTTTGCCATCATGAATGACAAAAGTGTATCAAGTTATTTTTAGCTTCTTGAACGGCCAAGGTGATTCGTGCAGGAACGCCGGTAACGCTGGTCTAAGACGCACAACAGCCGACACGTATGTTAAAAGGTGCTATTAGTGCTTATTATGGGACGTCTTTTGGTTGCAATGAAAATTCTACTGGTTCCTTGCCAAAAAAAGCTTTACGTGGATGGATCCACGGAATTAACTTGACTTGTTTCAAGTATCAATTTTACCTAACAATAAACTGCTCTATGTTTCATCTCCAGTCTATTTGATCATATAAAATATATCATGAATGTTCAGCTTCATCAATGCTGTTTCATCAATCAGTGCTTTCTGAATTACAGTTCTGGATGATCATACAATTCAAACTCTTGAATACTCTGCAAGCCGCCATACTATCTCTTCTTTTTGTCACAGAAGTTGCAGGGAAGTTTACTTGGCTCACTGGACTATCAACTCATAATGATCGAGGATTCTTTGGTACCAAGAATGTCACAGCTGCAACGAACAAGTCGCCGTCAATGGCTGGCACTGCATTTGTATCAGTTGAAGATTCTACTTTCTACTACTGCTGCGGTTGGGGAAGAAACAGTATCACTAATAATCTTTTCAAGGTTGATGTGAACAGCACTTATGTCACTTGGATATCGGGTGATAATACAGGTTATGCTGCAGCCATATTCTTTGGTAGAAGATTTACACCTAATCCGACTGTGACGCCCGGTGGAAGAATCTATGCAGCAGCCTTCTATGATGAACCTTCATTTTCTTACTATGTATACGGAGGTCAAACCGATGACTTCTCAGTCCTGGGCTCCATGTTCAAGATCAGCTTATCTACACTTTTATGGAGCTGGGAAAGCGGGTCGCAGTTGTCTGGGTTGCGTGCTACATACGGGACACTTGGGGTTGAAAGTTCAGAGAATGATCCTGGTGCTCGACATAGTATGATTTACTTTGGCAACCCAAAAACCAGAACATTCTATGTTATCGGAGGTGTATGTATTCTTGCTCAATCATCTGTAGAGTTACTTCTTGCTGATGTTTGGCAGTATTCTGTGGTATCTCGTAACTGGACATGGATTAATGGACTATCTGAATTTGATACAAAGGCTTTCTTTGGCGACGAGGGTGTTACAACCAACTTAAACCAACCTGGCTCACGTAAAGGTTCTGCTTATGCCTTTGTCAAAGAAACAGAGGCTCTATACTTCTTTGGAGGCTACGGTAATAACAACAGAACTACTGGATTGCTCAATGATTTGTGGAGATATGACATTCAAGCTAATCTTTTTACATGGCTTGGTGGTGGTAGAGAAATTGACTCCAGCGGCTTCGCTTACGATAAAAGAAACGTCATTGGACCAGCCGCAAGGCCTAGATCAAGAAGATACGCAACCATGATTTACAATACTGTAGATAATTCGCTGATGCTGTGGTAAGCTTTATATTTGTTTTACTGAATTGCAAGGGGCGGCATCGGGTTCAGAAGGGGCGGGTTTTCTGATGTTTACTTGAACGGTAATTATATTCTTTCCAGACTAAGTTTTAGATCTATGGAAGCATGATCTTGTGCGTGAACAATGGGCATGGGTTCATGGAACTTTAGCTTTTGATAGTGCAGGGTCTTTTGGAACCCAGGGTGTTGGAAGTGATACAAACTTACCACCGTCAAAAGCATCCAACATAATCCACTGGGACTCGGGAACTAATCTTTTGTATCTACTAGGCGGTTTTTCATCTGCATCTGATGTACTCAATGACCTTTGGAAATATTCTGAAGAAGGTGTTTTTCTGGAAGATTTTATCCCAAATAACTCGACAACTTCTGTCAGTGAAATTGTTGAAACTACCGAAATACGTCAGAGAGACAGGACTAATTTTGTCGAGAACGAGCCTGTTGCTGCAGCAGGAGTTTCTGCGCCATTGGTTATTGGTGTAGCTGGTGGTAGTGCATTAGTTCTTTTGATCATTGTGCTAATAGTCATGTTGTATGTACGTAGAAATAGTTATCGCGAAGCTGTTCTTGCTCAAGGAAAGAAATCAGAAGCAGGAGATTCCACAATAGCAACAAGCGAGGGTAGAGATACTCAAAATACTTCTAGAAAGAACGTGGCAAATGGTAGCTCTACGTTGGATCTTTCTACAATTAAGACTCCTGTCCCGCTAGTGAAGTATCCATTTAGCGCAGTACAGGAAGCCAAATCTGATGTTCCTGAATCGATGTTGGTCAATGGCGGAGATTTCGATGCAGTTGTACAAATAGGAACTCAAAATGGATGCCCTATTTACAATGGTATTGCAGTGTCATCACAAGTCAAAGCACTATCTGATAAACTCACAATCAAAGTTTTTGGAGGTTCAACTATCGATGGACTTGATAAAGGAATACATGATGCATTTTGGATTGAGGCCTCGATTTTGCTCAACTTGTCCAAGTTCAAAGACGTGAAGATTGCTAACTTAGTTGGTTACTCAACATCGCCTCCAGCTTTGATATTTCCAGCATATCCGCTTGGCACTTTAGAGCAATACTTGCAAAGCTCTCAATTGTCAATAATGGATCTATTTAATGTGGTCTTTGATGTCTCGAGGGCTTTGAAAGCGTTACACGATATGGGATATGCTCACAGAAATTTGAAACTAAGAAATGTTTTTGTGGAAAAGTATAAAACAATACGCGGAGTTCTCACTGGTTTTGGAAGTTTGCAACGCATTACTAATGACAAGGAAGCCTCTGCTGTTTTTGCTGAGTACCGAATTGACGGTAAAGCAGCAAACTTTGTTGCGCCAGAAATTTTCACTGGTTTACGTGGAGATGTCCCATCATTCAATTCTGCTCAAATTCTTAAGTCTGGAGACCTTTTCAGCTTGGCTATTTTAATTTCCAAGCTCTTGAAAGCGTCAAAGTAATAAAAACCCGTTTCAAGTCGAATCAACAGCCGCCGAATGTATAAATAGCACACATGGGATCATTCAATTTGAACTTGTTCACAATATGACACAAATTGTACGTAAATTATTCCTTTTGTGCTTGGCTATCGCGCCAATTGTAAAGTCGAAAGTGTACTTTACGCATATATCGGGTTCAAACGTGGCATCTGCTGAAGGTAGTTACGGAACTCCTGGGTCATTCAGTGATAGCAATGAACCTCCTGCACTGCTTGATATGGCTTTTGGCCCTAGTTCATCCTCTGCAGGCTTTTTAAGCGGAGGTAGGACATTCAACAACAGGAGATGTTCCGACAAGTGGATTTTCGAATTGCCTGTAAGACAATGGAGTTTCACGGAAGGAGACAAATGCGAAGGAACGACTGTCTCTTTTGGTACCATTAATGTTGCGAACTCTGAGAACACTCCAGGTGCCAGACATGGTCATGCATCTTTCCATGATGAAGCTTCGGGATCAACTTTTGTATTTGGCGGATACAATCTAGACTCCAAGTACGGTGATATGTGGAAGCACGATAATGCCAATAATGCTTGGACTTGGGTCGCTGGCAGCCAAGATGTTGATTTTGAAGGAAATTACGGCACGAAAGGTGTGGTCGCAAGTACAAATGCTCCTCCAGCAAGATACTTTGCTATCAACACTTACGAACCAACTTCAAAAGTGTTCTACATATTCGGTGGTAACATGGATGGCTGGAGAATGTTTCAAGATATGTGGGAGTACCACGTTGAGACAAATTCGTTTGTTTGGACAGCCGGAATAGCTCCAGTTATGTTTGGTTATGGTTCATATGGCGAGAAAGGAGTATATTCCTCCGAATATTACCCTGGTGTTCGTGGTCAAGGTTCTGCTGTAGTCGATAAGAAGAACGGGCTTGTTTATTTAATAAGGTAACATTTCTCATGATGCAGAATTAATATCTTTTAGTGGTTACGGTGAAAGTGCCTTGCAGCGCGGTAACTTGGATGATATTTGGGCATATAATGTAACATCAAAACAAATGGCTTGGATAGCAGGAACTCGTTCCACTGATGGAAGGGGTACTTATGGAATCAAGCAAAGACAGTCACCAAACGTTCTACCAAAGGCAAGATATGGTGCCGCAGTTTTCTACAATCCTGACAAGCAGATGATTTACATTTATGGTGGTGCTAGATACGATATTGGCTCCGGGGGTACAGCATTCTTGGCTGATTTCTTTGGTTACAATATCACCAGCACATACTTTGTTTGGCTTGGTGGCAGTACTAAAACTAATGAAGCTGGTAATTACGGAACAAAAGGTGTTCAAGATCTTGCCAATGTGGCACCTGCTCGTGAACGTCCAGCTTCGTTCGCTTATTATGCGCAGAACAGGTACTATTTCTTTGGTGGCCGTCTAGGAAACGCGGCATTCAATGATGTTTGGGAAATCTTGGTTGATGATGTTCCTGAGGATGAAGAAATTTCATTTACTCAAACTGATGATATTGTTTACGACACTATGGCTGTCCCTATTTTCGGTACAAAAGCATCATCAACCACCACCACTCCAAGGCCAAGAATTATTCCTTCACCGAAACCTCAAGTTGCTCCAGCTGCTGAAGTCAACCTTGTTTTGGTTTTTGTGATTGTTGTATTCTCTGTCATTGTATTGGCAATCATTGTTGGTGTCTTGGTCACGTACAGAAAAGCTAAAGATCCATTAGTCATGGTCGCTTCAGCACCAACCATGCCTCCAATGCAGACAATGATGGTTCCAACAGGTGATCCTAACAACCCAATGGCTATGGCTTCTGTATATGCTCCGCCTATTAATCCTATGATGATGAATCCAATGATGAACCCTATGATGTCGGTTTACGGTGGAATGCCAATGGGTCCACCACAACCCGGTATGCCTGGAATGCCTGGTATGCCATTTGGTCAATCACATCCTGGAATGTATGGAGGCCAATTTGGTCAGCCTCAACCAGGTGCACAACCGCCTCAAGGAGGCAATAATGCTTCAGCTTGAAGTCGTGTAAATCGTGATTACGTGGTAAACTGTTGACTATGTACGACAATCAATAAAAAATACTACGAGATATTGTTGCTTTTGTTAAATTGTGGCTAAAAGCGTTACAGATTATAGAGACTTGACTTGAGACATTGAATCACATGTCGTTTCTTCCAAATGTCAATACTGTTCGGTAAAGCAAAGAAGCAGCCTACGACAAAAGAATCCATCATGCAACTTCGCGAAAGCGTTGATATGCTGGAGAAGAGAGAAAAGCTCCTTCAGACTAAAATAGAGACGGAACTCAAAAGTGCTCAAGCGAATCGAACAAAGAACAAGAAGGGTAAATCCTGCTTATGGACACAACTAAATTTAAGCCGCCCTGTTGGCCCTTAAGAGGAAGAAGATGTATGAAGACCAACTGGAGAGGAATATGAACTCCAGAATAACTCTGGAAACTCAGATCGCTTCCATCGAGAGCGCTAACGTTAATCTGGAAACTCTGAATGCGATGAAACAGGGTGCCGATGCAATGAAGAGGATTCATGGCGCAATGTACGTCTATTTTGCTTTGGAGAAAGTCGTTAATGCGTCTGTAGGAAGATCGAGCAGGTTGATCAGACAATGGACGAAATCAGAGATCAAATGGACCTTTCGAAGGAGATTTCTGATGCGATCAGTCAACCGTTGGGTGTCGGTAATGACTTGGATGATGTAAGAGCTTCTATGGTGATTGTTCAGGAGGTTAATATCATTAGGATGAACTACTCGCTGAGCTTGATGCTCTTGAACAGGAAGAATTGGATGCCAAACTATTGGATGTCAATACACCAGCTGCTGCCATCTTGAACACTGTCCCAGGCATACCAACTACTGAACCAGGTAAATCGTTTGTTCAAGTTGATCAGTTTAATTTTAGCTGTTGCGCAACCACCTCGTCCAGCAAGGCAACAAGTCACTGAGGACGAAGATGCAGAGTTGGCAGAACTCAGGGCATCAATGGCAATGTGATATCTCTAACACGTAAAACGTTTAATAAACATGCAAGGGCGTTTTCTGTTTGTTACATGATGTATTTGAAGTTGATCGTCTGGATATTGATACTAATACATTCCGCCAGAGCATTCGATAGCAAGCCAAAATACGCACTTAGAGATCCTGTAATATCATTCGTTCATGATCATGTTAAATATGATATTTCACTTAAATTGAACAAAGACTTGCTCTATGGTAACAGTGTGTATGAGTTTATTCGCAGGGATGGGAGAATTGAGACAGGTGTTATACAGAGCAGAGTTTTCAAGGGAATAGTAAGAGTGAAAGGCAGTGATAATATAGGATGGGCTCGTTTGGTGCAGGTGGATAGTGGTAGTGCTGCTATTGCTTTGGAGAACTCAGGGCCAAGGTTCGAGGGATCATTCATGTACGATGGCGATACTTTTCATGTGTCTACCGTAGAAAACTTTCAAAGAGTTCATAAGGCTGCTTTTAAGATGGAGCCTTCCAAGTCGACCATTGCTAAATTGCTCTATCGAGACAACATCGTTTACAAGGACTCGATGTTCAGCGGAAAGTTTAGTCAAGGGAATTTATCGTGTGAGACCTCCAAGTTCCATGAGATACCAGAAGAGCAAGATTCAATGATACAAAAGAGATCTCTGTCTACGGAAGATAGCTGTCCGCTTACGAAGAAAGTGGTACGGTTTGGAATGGTTGTGGATTGTAATTTCTACAGATTATACGAAACTACTAGTGAAGTCGTATCTCAAATAGTCAGTATCATGAACTCAGTCAATCAAGTTTTTGAAGGTCAGCTAAATGTACTTATCAAATTGGCAAAGATTCAGATATTTGAGAGTTGTAATTCTGATCCTTCGTTCAACTTTGCATGTGAATATAGTGACGATCTAATGACAGGAAGACTTAGCAAGTTTTCTGATTATGTATCGAATTTTACAGAAACTACCGACATTCCGTTATGGCACTTGGCAACAACATGTTATTCTAATTCAAGAGTTGGTGTATCTTGGTTAGGAACTTTATGTCAAACCAGTAAACATTTCCCGGTTGCTGCAAATTTACTTTTTAGGATCGAGAAGAATTGATAGACCAGGGGATGCAGCGTCTTTGAGAATAACTGCCGCTTGTGCTGTAACTTCAATGACAATGTACGGTTGGAGAATATTTGCTCATGAGATTGCGCACAATTTTAATGCAAAACACGACTGTGACTCTAATCAGTGTCAGAAAGATTGCATATTTGATAACACTCCCGGATCTCCAAAGTGTGATTCCTGTCAAGCATGTGTTCCTGGATGCGATTGTAAAAATCAATACTTGATGAGTGCTGCTGGAGATTTCTCACAAGTAGTATTCTCTCCCAGATCTGTTCAAGCTATGTGTCAGAAGATTGCAGATAGCGGCACTTGCTTGTTGGATTTCGACTCTGACTTTTCTTCTATGTTCCAACCGAACATTTGTGGAAATGGTATGAAGGATAAAGGCGAAGAATGTGATTGTGGTGCTCCAGACTCTGAGGAATGTTTGAAGGACTCTTGTTGCGATCCTTACACTTGTAAATTGAAGGATGGTGCTGTATGTGATGATAATAATGATCTCTGTTGTCGAGACTGTCAATTCAAGAATGCAGGTGAAATATGTCGCAACAGCATAGGAGCATGTGATTTGAATGAGTTTTGCACGGGAAAATCTGGGAGCTGTCCACCTGAAAGATTTCGAGAGGAAATGTCTCCTTGTACAATACGAGGCAAATCGGGAGTTTGTGTTCGTGGAGAATGTACAAGTAGAGCAATACAATGTTTTCAGAAGGGATCAGAAACTTTTGTTGGAGAATGTCCAGGATACTCTGACCAATGTCTCATGTATTGCATAGAGTCAAGCGGAAAATGCACTGATGTACGATCACTCTACGCCGAGGGTACTCCCTGCGGAGCCAAAAATAGGGGTAGTTGTGTTAATGGGCAATGTACATTCAGTGGATTTGCTGTTCTGGAGACATGGGTTGATGATCATATGGCATCATTCATTGCCATAACAACAACGATATTCACTGCGATGGTATTGCTACTTTTTAGACTATTCACTTTTTTACGTGAAAGGCGCACCACTAAATACAAGAAGGTCCGCACTAAAATTACAAAGAAGAATTATCCAGTCAAGATATTCTTGGAGAATCAGGACGATATTGAACCGTTTCGGGGTACATACGAAGATCAGAGCACACTGGAATCCGGTGTTCCTCGACGACAGTCTCTGCTACAAAGCGTCATGAGAACATTTACGTCTAGTTATTCTAAAGCTAATTTTGAGGAAGTGAAAAACTCTGACAGTGAAGGCGAAGGATCAGATCCAACAAAGTCTAGACAGAGACGAGGAGACACACGATTACCACGAAGTCCACGAGGATTAACCTCTATGCTTCCTGATGTTGATGATTATGGAGAAGATGATAGCCGAGCAATGAAACTAGCAGAAATAAGACGAAGACCTTCACAAAGAGAAGGATCATAACATTCTTGATTAAACATTTCATTACTACAACTGTATTTAGTTTGGATGAACTTTATGGTCGAGCCACTCGCGTCTTCGAGATTCAGCTTGCAACTGTTTCTCCATTAGTTCTTTCCTTTGTTCTTCCTTTTGTGTCTCCAGAGCAAGTTGCACTGCTTCGGCATGATTTAGACGGTCTTCAACCAACCATTCTTGTTTATCTTTGATTTCATTCAAATTTTCCCCATGCCTTCTGAGACTCTCCTGTGCTCTTTGAGTATCTCTCATGAAATCATTTGCCTTGATCAGTCTCAAAGCTTCTTCAGACATTGCCTTGTTAATTCTAACAGCCTCTTTGGCCGATTCTAAAGACTCACCGACCTTGTTACTGATTTCAGCCAAATGTTTCATTCTAGTTTCATTAGCCTGTTGCTGCTTCTGATGTTCCTGTTCCAGCAATTCCTTAAAGTGCTTTTCTTTCTCTAACTGCAGGCGTTTAGCCCTCTCAGCAACTGTTTCAGAGTTTTGTAACATTTGCAAGAGTAAATAGTTTATTGCGCGTTGTCGCTTTCAAGCGTTCCCACCCTATGCCCGGATGATTCGTTCTGAATTGAGACATACTGGCGATAAGTTCTTCCAGTTGTTCTAGGAGCATGAGGATTATCAGATTGTTTAATCTCTTCATAATTATCAGACTTTCTACAATATAGAAAAGACGCTATCAATGTCATGATAATGATCACAATAGTGACTCCAGAGAATGCGTAGAAAGATATTCCTAGTGGTGAAGTTATACCAAACATGCCACCAGATAATTTTTGTGAATCTCGAGTTACTTGTAGAAGGGATGTCTGATATCTTGGAGCAGGATTATCTGTAGTCAACCTCTTACGTGATCTCCTAATAGAAGTTCTTGACGAAGGTGGCGGAGGTGAAGACCGCGTTATTCCAATGGTTGTGGTTGCACATCCAGTAACAACAGTCGCATTCATACTTGAGCACGTTTCATTACAATTTCTAGTCACTTGAGGTCTGTTTGATATCGTGCAACTGGCGTGGGGAACACAAAATTGTTCAGTAACGGCAGTACCTTGACGCACAGGACAAGAGCCAGAGCATGAAAACGTGACCTGATTATAAGTCGTTACAAACGGAGATGTGAGTCCTTTGCTGCTTGCCCACGCATTCACATCTCCAGGAGCTTCGTATATTTGTGGCTGTAATGTTGAAGTGCTTCTATATAACGCAGTTTCTGTCAGGGTTGAAGTAACAGTTCCACTTTCGTTGAAAGATTCTCTCTCATAGGGAATCAAGCTAGTCAGAGTATTGAATCCAACGTCTGTCCGAGTCAGAGTTTCTGAAGGCACTGTTATTAAAAGGGAATTCGTATTTGTTCTTTGAACTTGAGAATATCTGAAAATGTATGGACCAACTCCATTTAATGACCACGCTCTTATGCGGATAAAATATGGTTCATTCGGAATGAGATCATACTCAAAGTCGAAATTCTGCAGAAGTCCAGTCACAATATCATCGTGGTTCGCCAACATCTTCCCATCTTTATCATACAAGAAACCAAAAGTATCTGTTGTCCTGCCCCTGCTCAACCATGGAGTTTCAGTCCAAAAGTTGACTTTTGTGGGTCGCCCTTTCAGAGTATTCTCTGGATCTAAAATACCAACCATGAACCAGTCCTCATCTCCTCCATAATCTAGGACGGCATAAACTTCCTTGAACTCTTGAGGGTCTGTTCCCAATAGTAGCGGATATGCACTGAGCATATTATTGCCATAATCATCATTCTGAACAATGACTACCATGCCGTCCTCTTGTGTGCCTTCATTGTCTACAACAAGACGTAATTGCTCATTTTGCACTGAGGGAATAGATATCCTTGCAGCATATCTTCCATATATGTTATGTCTTGCTGGATACTCCAAGATCATCTCGCTACCACCAGATATCCTGTAACCAAAAGGATGATATACTTCCAATGATTTCGATATACTCCCATACTGAGATCGATTATATGAGTTGGGATCAAATGTTGGCCGGTTATTCGCTACATCATAGTGAACCGTATAAATTGATACAGGTGCACAAGTAAATATCTTTGTTTCAAAGTTCCCAGAACTGAATGGTATCAGAGCCTGCCTTAAATAATATTGCTGGCAAAGTACTAGTGAAGATATGCATAGGGGTATCAATATCTTTGCTATCATCATAGTATAACAAGCATGATTTCACCGAGCTTGAAATCAAAACAATTTTTTTTGCACCAAAAGAGGAACTACCAGCATGACAGAATCCGTGGAAATCGACGTCAAGAAATTAACACCGCTTTCACCTGAAGTAATTAGAAACCAGGCGACGATAAATATCGGTAAAGACTTAATGTCTATCCTTCGTTAACACTTTTCTTTTATACAGGAACTATCGGTCACGTAGCACACGGAAAATCCACAGTCGTCAAGGCCATATCCACAGTGCACACGGTCAGATTCAAGAAGGAATTCATAAGAAATATTACAATTAAGTTGGGCTATGCGAATGCAAAGATTTTCAAATGCACGAAATGTCCACGGCCGTCGTGTTATCGCTCATTTGGGTCAGGAAAGGAGGAAGGCCCGTGTAACATTAATGGTTGTCAGGGTCAGCTGGAGTTGGTTAGACATGTTTCCTTTGTGGATTGCCCTGGGCACGATGTTCTGATGAGCACAATGTTATCCGGTGCTGCTGTTATGGACTCTGCTCTGCTTCTAATCGCTGCTGATGAATTCTGCCCCCAGCCGCAAACAAAAGAACATTTAGCTTCTATTGAAATTATGCAGCTGAAGAATCTTATCATTCTACAAAACAAAATCGATGTTGTTAAGCAGGAACACGCAGCAGAACAGTACGCAAGCATTTTAAAGTTTGTTCAGGGCACCGTTGCTGAAGGATCACCAATTATTCCCATTTCTGCTCAATTAAAGTATAACATTGATGTTGTTAATGAGTATATTTGTTCAAAGATTCCAGTTCCTATGAGAGATTTCTCTGCAGATCCTCGATTGATTATCATCAGATCTTTTGATATTAACAAGCCTGGTACTGAGATAAATGACTTGAAAGGAGGTGTTGCTGGAGGTTCGATTCTTAGAGGTGTTTTAAAGATAGGAGATCAGATTGAAATAAGACCAGGTTTGGTTTCAAAGAATAGCGACGGACAAATTATTATTCGCCCTCTTTACAGCGTTATTGTTTCGCTGTTTGCTGAGAGTAATCATTTGAAGTTTGCTGTGCCTGGAGGTCTAATTGGTGTTGGTACAAAGTTGGATCCTGTTGTATGTCGTGGTGATCGTTTAGTTGGTCAAGTTCTAGGTGCAGTTGGTACATTACCAATGATTTTTGGGGAAATTGAAATTAAGTACTTCTTACTGAGACGACTATTGGGTGTTCAGACTACATCAGACTCACAGAAATCTGCTCGTATTGAGAAGCTGCAAAAGAATGAGGAGCTGCTTGTTAACATTGGAAGCAATTCAGTTGGTGGAAAGGTAATTTTGTGCGAAGATTGCGAAGTATTAAACTTATTATTTAGGTATTGAACGTTAAAGGTGATATGGCAAAGATCTTCTTACTAAGACCATGTTGTACAGAAGTTGGCGAAAAATTGGCCATCAGCAGAAGAATTGACAGAAACTTCCGCCTTATTGGATGGGCTACAATTCTTAGAGGTGCCGTTATTCAACCAGATAACGTATTCAGTGGAACCCCACAACAATAAATCCGTCATAAGTGCAAATCTGATAAACATTTGATATATCTTCGAACAAGAGTCGTTTTAAAGACTTGAACTTTGTTCTTATCAAACAAAGTAACGCAGGATCGGCTCGACATGATTACCAACGGATTACTGGCTTCTTATCTACTTCATCTACTTGTTTCAATAACAACATCTTTGGTTTATGAAAAGAGTTTCTTATTACAAGATAGCGCTGCGAGTGCGTTCGCCATCGCTTTGAACAAAGACTATCTGCTTCTGACTTCTTCAAGTGATATCATTCAGAAGGACATTGAAACAGGTGCAATACAAAGAACATTTAGAGCACACACAAACCAGATCATATCGATGCTCGTTACCAAAGACTCAAGGATGATCACTTCAGGCTATGATGACATGATCATCGTTTGGAATTTGGATTCTGGCTCTATAATTAGAAGAATCCCGCTGGAGTCATCCAAAGCTCAAATTCGCAGTATCACATTCTTGGATGATCAATTATTCACCGGTGGTTATGATTTACTTGTTAGGCAGGTGGACTTAACAACAGGCAAAATTACTACAGTCAAGAGTAACTAGTATTCGTTCAGGATCTTATTTTGCGTAGAGTATTCAAATCTGATTAATTGTGTCCTCGTCAGTGGCGACTATTTGTATGTCGGAACGGTATCTCCAACCGCTTTACTCCAAAAAATACACATACCCACATCGGGATTGGTCTTGAGCTTCGATGGTCATAGGAGTTCTGTATTAGCAGTCTACCTGCATGACAAAATATTGTTTTCTGGATCATTTGATACCACTATCATCTGTTGGAATTCTGAAAGTGGCGCATTGATCAAGATTTTCCTGGGGCATTTTGGTTACGTTAACGCCCTGGCAGTTCAAGGAAATGATCTCTACTCTATAGGATTTGATGACAAAATTATCAGATGGAACATCACTAGCGGAACAATAGTAAGGCAATTTCCAAGACGCCACACGAGTACCGTAAGATGTATCGCTCTCAGAGACCAAGCACTTTTCTCTGGATCCGACGACACGACAATTATAAAGTGGAATGTCACCACTGGTATGGCTTTATTTGTATACAGAGGCAGAGAAATAAGTCTAAGAGCCGTAGCAGTCTGGAAAACATTTATCATTAGCGCTGGAGACAATGATGAAATTAGATTCTGGGATGCATCAATTAATGACATAGATCCACGCGCTGCAATTATGGCTCATCTCAGAGCTGTCAGCTGTCTACTCGTTTATGAGGAAACACTATTTTCAGGTAGCTCCGACAGGACTATCAAACAGTGGAACTTGACCGATTTTGCACTTCTAAAAGTCCTTGGTGGTAAGAATTTGTCTGCTCTCAATTAATTTCCAGGGCACTCTGACGCGGTGAACACATTATATGTAAAAGAAAATTTTCTATACTCTGGTGGTTTTGACATGATAGCGAAGAAATGGAACACCACATTAGGCTTGTCGATTTCCGATTACATTGGTCATGACGATGCTATCTTTTCATTACAAATTTACGGCGATTATCTTCTCTCTGGCTCCCTGGATATGACAATTAAGCTCTGGGATCTTGAAGCCACTCAGAATACGTTCACAATTGGGGGTACGGCGTTATTTTATGAGTCTTTAATTTCTAGCGGCTCAATCGGTTCTAGCATTGCATGTATTAGATGATAAAGTCGTTGCTGGCTTGGTTGACGGTCTGCAGTTGTTCGTGATATCAACGAGAGATGTTCTAGTACAATTAAAGGAGAACGTAATTTGTAGATGTATAGCGTCCTCTGACGCTGGAATTTATACCGGACATAATAATGGTGTGATTAATGTTCGTAATCTGCAAACTTTACTTATCTCTCGAACCTTTCTTGGACATCAAAACAGTGTGATTTCTATTTGTCTTGATGAAACTGGAGCTCTTTTTTCTGCAAGTTTTGATGGTTCGGTAAAAAAGTGGAATCCTATTACAGCGAAAATATCGTTTTCCTTTGAGAATCGAAGCGCCTCTGTTACGTCATTGGCTGCCTACGGGAGTCTGCTTTTTGTTGGAACAAGAAGAGGCACGATTCATTTTTTCAATACAGACACAGCATTTGTTGTTAAATCTTTTGATTTTCAAAAGAAAGCAGTCAGTGCGTTAACTGTGAACAACGACATACTTTACGCTTCAGCTTTGGATGGCGTGGTTGTTGAATTTTCTTTAGACAAACGTTTTGAGTCTACAATCTTGTACAACGATACATATTCTTCTGTAAACAGCCTTGCTGCAACGCTCACGGATCTGATATTACTTCTAGGAGATACTCAAATTGTTCTTATACAACGTAACAGATCGTTCAGCATCACGAGAACATTATTTTCAGCAAGTCCTATTACGTGTCTTGGCATTACAAACGATTTAATTATGGCTGGTTCGAAAACGGGAAAAATATTAGCTTGGAGTTTTGAATCTTTTGAACTCCTGCATGAATTGAAAGGGCACACTTCCATTGTTAATTTTCTTCAGACTGATGGGGATATTCTTTATTCTGCTTCAAATGATAAGACCGTAATCCAATGGTCTCTGAAAGCACTAAACGCCGTAAGAATCCTAAAGAGATACTCTACAAACGCTCTAGGGCATCTGGGCCCCGTTAACGCGCTCTCAATATGTACTAGTGTATTGTTCTCTGCTGGCTCTGATAATACTGTAAGGCGATGGAACACGCAGACAGGGAAACACGAGGATGTCTACTTTGGCTTCACGAAATCAGTGACTTCAGTTGTGTGTTACAACGGTTCCGTATTTGCAGGAAGTGAAGACTTCTCAGTGCTGATGTTTAAGCCAAGTCTTCCGGAAAGTCAAGACGCGACCGTCAAATCGTCAACAACAATTATGAAGAGAAATACAAACCAGAAACGAATTACAAGACTTAAAAATGCGGTAGGCTCTACAATCAATGTCACTCAGGTCTTGGTCTCGGTTTCTATTGTTTTGGCCGTCATCATTATGGTTATCCTC
>JALGPX010000059.1:26442-61391 GCA_023515795.1 Amoeboaphelidium occidentale | reverse complement strand
CTTCATTTGACTGCTTGGTCGCATTAGATAATCGAAATGCTTTACAATGCTGCGCTAAATATCCGCAATCATAACGTGATGATCGTCACAAATTCACGCCACCGAAGCACAAGTTTCAACGCTACAAGCTTCAAAGCCCATCTCGCTTTACGATGCGGCTACTTAATTTAATTTTAAATACAGTTTATTCTATTGCACGCTCTGAGATCACCAGGAACTTCCACTCTGTTGCTCTCTGCGATATCTCCGCAACACTTGTGAAGCCTCTGCGCCGGAACAATCGACAACTGTGCCATAAACTGAGAATAACTCTTCCACTTCAAATCTATCCCCACCTGTAAAGTGAACAGTTCCAGTGGATCTTCCGGAAGTATCGTATTCCATAAGCACTTTGAGATTTGACCCACTCGGAAGCCTTCTAAGTAATTCCCGTTCCTCCACTTCAAAGTGCACATTTTGTATTTTGCAAACGGGAATATGTTCCTTGGGTTGATTATGCTGCTGTGGTTGTGGTTGTTCTGTGCCGGACAGTCTATCGAAGACACTTTGGCTGCCACCATTGCCCAGACGATCGAAAACACTTTTAGGCTTTGAATTGGCTATTTGTCCCTGTTCGTGTTCAATTCTGATGGTTCGGTTGCTGTTTGTTTGTGTGGTGTNAGTGCACATTTTGTATTTTGCAAACGGGAATATGTTCCTTGGGTTGATTATGCTGCTGTGGTTGTGGTTGTTCTGTTCCGGAGAGTCTATCGAAAACACTCTGGCTGCCACCGCTGCCCAGACGATCGAAAACGCTTTTAGGCTTTGAGTTGGCTATTTTTCCCTGTTCGTGTTCAATTCTGATGGTTCGGTTGCTGTTTGTTTGTGTGGTGTTACCGGAAAGCATTTCAGGAACAAAAACCGTAGAGCGCGCTCCCGTAAATGTCTCAAGTCCACCTGCTACTCTCTGGCTTCATCAGCCCACGTGATAAAGCTAAAATGCTGCGCGAGATATACTGGGAGTACGGTTTCCAATGGAATGATACGTCTGAAACAAAATTCCGTTGTTTCATTGAAGAGGGTGGTAGTGGTGTTCTTGTTTCATTGTTGTCTAGTGATACTGAATTTGAAGTTGAAGGGTTGTTATCTTTTGATGAATGGAATGTTCAGTCGGAAAAGGAGCGTGTTTCATTGGGATTATTGGCTGCGCAAGTGTTGTCGGAAATGTCAAATTATACTGCCTACAGAGAGGCATTGTGTTTTAGTGGTGGTTCTTTGGGTTTGTATGAAATGTTTAGAGTGTTGAGTTACTCTACAGAAGCTTGTTTCAATAATGCTGATGCTGATGCTCCTGAAAGTATCACGCTAAACAAAGTGGAAAGAATCATAAATACTTTGGCAAATCTGGTTCTGGATGGACATATGGGACCGTGTATTGAAATTGATGGGGTTGGTATTCATGATATCATCTTAAAAAATTGTTACAAGGATGTTTTTATGTTGGTAAAGTATGCTGAACCTAATTGTGCATTGTTCTTGGCTGTTTCAAGATTGTTTGCGAATACAATTTCTCTGTGTTCAAAAGACATGCTGATAATTCTAGTCAGAGAAGAGATCAGATTCTATTTGAACAGATTATGTTGTTATTTTAAGTTTCAATTTAATCTATTGTCTAATGGTAACGCAGGCGCTGAAGCAGTAAATAATCAACAACACGATGATGTGATCAATGGGTTAAGAGCTTGTGATATAGCCTTATACTTCTGTTTGAGAATTCATGAGAAGCTTCTGAAGAGAAGTAATTCATTCAAGAGATCAGCAAGCAAGCGTTTGAAGATTGATGAATTTGTCCAAGCATCAGTTGTAAGCGATATGGAGCATTGAGCATTTAAATATCAATCATTGAAGTAATAAACTACTCTCTGATATCAAACCCAAGAGTTTTTAGAGAGTGCTTCATTCTGGGTATCCTCTCAGTATTCCAATGGGACCAAACATGTCTAATCGCATTTGAATCTTTGTAATTGAAATCGTAGAAAGAGAAGACTGATGTGCCATTAATGTGCTTAGGAGATACAACGGAATTCAAGGCCATTTGCTCGTATGAGAAATACTTGTGAGACCAGTCCCATCTTACCTTAGTCCATTCATCACGTTGCTCTGGACCAAGCCACCAATCTTTTAATAGCTGAGCGCCCTGATCATTATTCTTCACAAAGAATACTCCCGCGCATAGAAAGTCATTACCAAAATCCCCAAACTTTGATGGAAAGCCCTTCTCGTAGTCTCCTGCTGCAATGACACCATTCATTCCAGCCATAAAATACTCTGATTGTTCAGACCATGGAAAGTATCCACCACGCCGTAAACGCTCTGTTTCTCTTTCCTGATAATTCACAGAAGTTTCATGAACAGCTGCAGTAGAGAAGAACTGATCCAAAGACATTTCATGTTCCTGCATCCAAAAGAAGGCATCAGAATCCAACATTGCGAACCATTCACAGTCCCCGTACTCTTCCTTCTGTTCATGTAAATCGAGCAAATATTTTGGTTTGAGCCAAACAGCCGGTAAACCAGTTTCGTTCAGAACATTATTATACTCCGAAGTGTTTGACATGATCATTCTGTATCCGTGCTTTAGCGCATAAGCATGATTTAGCACAATTGAGAAATGCATATAAGACATTCGATCTTCGTTTGTGGAAGTAAATTTCTTGAGATCTTCAATGCTCTTCTGCCTCAGAATGCTTTGCGATAATTGATCGTGTCGACTGTCTATTGCAACGATGCAGACTTGTGTATTGTTTCCAGCCGTGCTTTGCTCGTATGGCGAATCTGGACTGAAAATAATCCGTTCCCAAATATCATGGCGCATCACAGAAGATGCTACTTCAATGTCCACCGTAAGCAGAATTGTAATCACGATAAATGCCATCAGAGCGATTATCAGGTAACTCTGACGATGTGGAAATTTAGAGTCGATTAGTCCACTGCAAGAAAGCATTATAAGAAAAGTTGTATGAATGTATTCTAGTAAAAAAGATTATATTGCACCGAAAGAGCTTCATGATGTTGATCTGTGCAGCACACCAATCACAGCGTGCAGCGCTAAACCGAAGGAACGGTCGCATTGGTCCATAAGTTACATGGTCTATAAGACCTTCGCGCCTTGTTGCACTGACTTCTTACCGGTTAAAGTAACTACATGTTGTTTGTTTTCTCCGTTTCTTGTTTGAATGTCTGATATTGATGCTTCAAAGTATGAAGGCGGTGGTCAAGGTAATTCACTAGTCCTACGACCTAATAACCTGGTAGTTGTTAGAATTTTGGTACCATTGGCTGCAATCTCTGGAAAAGACTTGAAGCTGTCCAATATCAGAGTAAATAGACAAGACAAAGGCTTGAAACGACAACATATTGCTGGTGTTATGCTTGCTGCGAAATTCTGCAAAGCTTCTGTGTCTGCGATTAAAGTAGGCTCAACATCTATGGAGTTCAAACCATCGAATATGAAAGGTGGGGCCTTCAAAGCTGATGTTGGTACAGCTGGGAGTACAGCTTTGTTACTACAGATCAGCCTTCCATTAGCTCTGGGTTGTAATGGCAAGACTGAATTAGAATTTGTTGGAGGAACTCATGCAACGATGGCACCGACTGTGGATTACATGGAGAATGTGTTCCAACCGATGCTAAAGAAATTGACGGGTATTAATTTCCAGTTGACTGTTACCAAGAGAGGATACTATCCTTCTGGAGGCGGTAATGTTAAAGTTATCGTTGATGGTCTGCTTGGTGTATGGCAGGGGTTTAAATTAACTGATCGCGGTGTTGTTACAAAGATTTGTGGTAGGGCTTTTGTTACTGCAGCTCTGGAAAGTAATCAAAACTATTTGGATTCCATCACTGCAGCTGCAAAAGATCAACTGAAAGCAGCTTTCCCTAATGTTCCTGTTGAGATATCTACAGTGTTGGATGAAGAAGGCAAAACTGACAAAGCTTGTGGTCTTTTACTATGGGCCGAGACTTCTACGGGTTGTAGATTAGCTGGAACAGCAGTTGGCGATGGAACAATACCAGCACAACAATTAGCTCAAACGTGTGTTGATGAACTGACAAAGAATACTGCGCACGGTGGTTGTCTGGATGAATACATGCAAGATCAGATTCTTATTTACATGGCGTTAGCTAAAGGACAATCAGAAATTCTTATTGGTCAATTGTCTTTACATTCAAGAACAGCGATTCATTATATTCAGCGTTTCATGTCAAACGTAAAGTTCTCGTTCATACCAAAAGGATCGCGTGAAGAATTACCTTTGAAAGATGCTCTTGTAGAAATTAAAGACTATCCGATTATCCTCAAATGCAACACGAAATAATAAAAACAGTAATAATATCCTCCTGAAACTTTTACGTTTTAGTTTTCTGCGTCGTAATGGATCCGGAATCGCTTGACGCTTCTCAATTGTTCAGTCGACTGGGAACTGCGAACGGCGCTGAGGAATTCCAACTCTTAAAGAAACTGAATGAATTTCTATTCTGTGCGGAAAGCTTAGACGCGGAGTTGCTATTGGCAATACGGAAAGCGTGCCTTCAGAATATTTGTGGATCGAAGGACGTGAACACCAAAAGGATGAGTTTGAACGTAATTGGAACGATTCTGAATGCGCATGTTGCCCAGTTGACGCTTAAGGATGCTTCTGCTATTACGAACAGTGTTTTGGGTTGCGTGGAAGATTCTGATGAAGGGCATTCGTCGAAAAGCTCTAAACGCTTAAAGAATGCTGCGCTGAGAACGATCGCAAGCGTAACCAAAAACTGTCGGCAGATTCTACAGACGCCGGTTGAGGTCGAGAAGGTTTTTGAGTTTGCCGTAAAGTCTGTTTTATCATTGAAAGCTGAAGTTGCTGTACAAACGAATGGAAATGATTCTGGAAAGTTTTCAGATTCTGCGTGGTCATCCTCTACGTCGACGGCTGCCTTAGGTTTCCTTCACCCCTCGCGCGACAGTGTTGACGCAAACATTTACACGAACGGTCTTTCTCTGCTGTGTTCGATTTCACTTTATAATCCTTCCTTTATGATATCAAACTGGCACAAGATTCTGAATGGTTCAACTCAAAGTTTGTATGATTATTTGTCTATTCAATTTGGTTCAGAAGTTCGTGTGAAAGCGATCGAATCTATTTCATCGGTGTTTTGGAACTGTCGCAAGTTTTACCATTTCTCTTTGGCATCTAAAACGAATCCATCAAAGAGGTCTTGTTCTGCTGCTGATAATGGTGATCAAAGGTTTGAAAGTTACGAAATTCGTATGGTAAGGCGGTTGATAGAAGGATTTAACAATGTGCTGTTTACTCTTGACAAGACTTCTGATGATATTTATATTATTGATGCTTCATTGCTATGTTTAAAAAGTTTATTGTCGTGTTGTATTCGGGAGAATGCCTTTGTTCGTAGTTCATTGAAGCAATCTTATGATTTGCTTCTTAAAATGTATACGAGTGATACTGGATCGAATACTTTGGTGAAAGAATGTCTTTGTCTTATTGTAGAAAAGTACAATGCCGATTTCAAAGATTTGGTTTGCGCCATAGAAAACAAGACAGACGGCTTGGATATTGTCGTTAAATTGATTACAACAGGAACTTCATTAGTTGAGAATGATTTTGTGATTTCTATTGGTTGCAAACAGCTCAATACTCATGATTACAGCACAAGACTGGATTTTATAGGTGCAGCATACCCTTTAACCAAGCAGAAGTATAATGATGTAATGGTAACGGAATTTGTTAAAATTGTTTCTGAAGCAGTAAACGATCACGCTTTGCTAGAGAATGCATTCAAAGTGTTTCCTGTTCTTAGTTTGGATATTGATGAAAAATCTACTCTCTTTATTACTTCTTTGGTGCAAAACTTTCTATCAAAAGAGTGTTCGGATGCAACTTTAAGAGAATCCTGTTTGGTATCACTTGCTTCTTTATTTCAAAACAGTTTCGTCAAAAGCTCCTTGGTTCAGTATTATGATCTTGGAAATACATTGAATACGTTGCTGAAAGATAATCACAAAGAAATGAAAATGTCATATTTGAACAAGATGTTTTCTGCAATGGCTTGCTACTCTGAGAATATTGATCCGTCGTTTCTGGAAGAATCACAGGTGTTATTGCAGTTTGCCAGCATGCTACAAATATCGGTTCGTCTTTATGACAAGTACGATAAGGCTAGACACAACATAATTCGAACGGTTGGATCATTTTCTTTATTGCCAGAAAAGGTTTTGAAATCAGAACGGAATGGCCTTATAAGATTGTGCTGTGAACAATTGAAGTCAGCCTTACAGTCAAAAGCATCAAAGGCTCAGTGGAATGCATGTAGATGTGTAGCAAGATTATTCAGTACTTCGGTTTGTGTGAAGGAGCTGAAATCTGAGAGCTTGGATATTCTTGGAGTCGTTGTGGATTCTTGTCTACTGCAATCTGAAAATTATAAAGTAATGATACAAGCTTGCAATGCTTTGATTTCATTTCCAACAACTGATATTCCAGAGAATTTTCAAGTTGTATTGAAGGAACATTGTGTTAATTCTGTCGACGAACTTCAGGACAAGGTTGAAGAGACTGAGGATCTAGCGAAGAACAAGGCAATACTGATTGAGAAGCTTGTAGACTTGGCTATACATTTAGGTTTGGATTAATTCTCACTGTAGTTTGGCTTGAAGAAAATGAAAAGGCATTTTGATGCATAGAGTCTTTATCTATTCGCTTACGATTGTGAATGGAATGCTTCTTAAATGGTCTTTGATAAGTGTATATAAATCTTTGCGGCAATCTTCGAGGTCAATGACAGATCTGTTCTTGTCATCCACATAACCATCAATTACAATCAGTTTGACGCTTTGAAAGTATTCGCTAGACTCTTGAAACAACTTCAAGATTCTGTTTGGTGTGCCCATTGCGATACCGCGTTTCCCACTCGATGCCATTGAGCCCAATAGCTTCTTTTGCTCTTCAATCTTCATGTGGCGACTAAATAACTTGGCTGCTTTTAGATCACCTTTTTGTGTTACTTCTTTCGCCTTGTTTATGAGATCAATGCAACGAAGCGCGTTCAAAGAAATGACCAAAACATCGAATTCTTTGATTTCTTGGATGATTTCCTTCAGGGATCCTTTCGTAACGAATGATTCCGGAAGAACTTGATCTTCAAAATCCTTCATTTCGATCGCTGTTAACTGAGCGCGAATGCCCTTTTGAGGATACAAAATCTTTGTGTGCGTCTTCAGTAACTCCTGGTGCAGATGGTCGCGAATATCATGAGAGTTCGATACTTCTAAGCATTCTCTCTTGACCTTCTTTTGTTCTTTTGGTTTTTGCTTCGATGGCTGCTTTCGCTTTTTAGTATTTCCATCTTCAACAGGTTCTTCTGCTTCGATTTCTCCGTGGACGTTTCCTTCCTGTTCGATATGCTCCTCCTCCAACACGAAATTCTCTTCTAATGAATCTGCCATTCTGATGTTTGATCAAGCAAAAGTGATAAAATCCTTCGAGCAAAAGATCTATTTCAACATTAATTAATAGACTTGACTCGTTTCTTGACAGCACCATGATGCGACTTATCTTCAGGATTTGATATGCTCTTATGCACTGGGATAAGCGCATCAACATGATCATCTTCACGTAAATCATCATAAGTTGAAACAGCGAGTGAATTGTTATTTGTTTTAAGTTTCAGTAATATACTATCAAGACACAGTTCAATAGCGCATCTGATTTTTATCCTCGCGATAACTGGCCATGTTGCTTGTTCGCCTTTTTCGATCCAATAATTAACTTGTTCAGCTGTTGGATAAGCAAGTAACTTTGTATAGTCATACAGTGTAACACTAGGAAATATCGTAACATGAACATTCATTTCACTGCTTCTACCAACAGATATGAATCCTTTAATGGACCCTGGCAAAAGTCCTAAACCATCCAATTGACTCATTCTATGTGATATTTCTCCTTTCCATAATTTTGTCAATGTGCCCAGTACGGTTGGTGGTGTATCAATATATTTCCTTGACATAAAGTAGACATAGTATGGGTTAGCTTGAGACATGATAATGTGGTTCACATTGAATAATTCGGCTAATCTTTGTACAGGTCCAACATTATCCACTGTAGAATCTGACCATTTAATGTTGGATCCTCCATATTTCACAATTCTTCCATGAACATCCTTTGCTAATAGTTGCACAGTGTCATAGAGCCCGCCGACAGCCATACTTGCACAAGCAGCAGTTCTAATCAAAACATTAGGCGCTGTCAGATGATTCATCAATTTCGGTACTTCGTTCTTTCTAGTTGATGTTACAACAATGTTCAGCACTCTTTTAGTCTTCTTGAATGCTTCCTCGAATGTTATATCACCCAAATTATCTTTGACCACTTCATCAATAACATGAACATCCATCAAGTAACCATATCGTAACAGCCGCATTGTTCGCCTTAAAAAAATATTGAAGAGCGCATAAATAGGCGGACTATTAACATCTTTCTTTTTAAAACTGCCAAAGTCAAAGAATGAAGGATCGAATACACGATACAGAGTTTCTTCAGAGTTGATACAAACAATCGCTGCTATCACCGCACCAACAGATCTTCCACAAATGATCCTTGGGAGTAAATGATTTTCATAAAGACTCTTAACAACACCCAAATGATATAGACCGAACCCTGCGCCTCCATCCAGAAGCAAAGAAGTATTACCAAAAGATTGTCGTGTATCAGTGAAGAACTCCAATTTGCTCTGTTCCGGAAAATATTCAAACTCATGGAAAGCCAAATACTCCAGTTGCGATACGATTTCTTGTGTATAATCTTCAATTAAATGCTTCGTGCCCAAAAGACTCTTTTGAAACAGTCGATCATCAAGAATACCACCCAAATTCCTTAACAAACCAGCCCTGAGCCTGTAAATAATTGTTGATATGTCATTGCATTCTCGTGCTTTCCGTAAGTGCTGAAGTCTAAACAGTCCATTAGAACTGATCTTATGAGGGGGGCGAAAGAACTTGCCTGGCTTGAATCAACTTATAATCATAGAACGGTGAAGCAGGATCATTACGCCATGTAT
The DNA here is from genome assembly GCA_023515795.1 of Amoeboaphelidium occidentale. Classification (NCBI taxonomy): domain Eukaryota; kingdom Fungi; phylum Aphelidiomycota; class Aphelidea; genus Amoeboaphelidium; species Amoeboaphelidium occidentale. Next base: position 52,292 of record JALGPX010000059.1, on the reverse strand, counting down.
CATTCCCAAGCAGTCTGCATACATAAAGAAAAGAAATTAAATAATCCATCCAAACTTCCTTTAAAGCGTAAAGCACTTACATATCAAGTTGTCTAGCAATCTCTTTCCATTGATTAAATGATTTGGAGTGTATCAGCTTCTGCACAAGTAAATCCGTCTGGCTTGAAGTGCTCTTCTTGAATATGCCCAGTATTGCATTAAGAGGACTCAGAATTAAAATCCAAACCAAATCCATCCATAATCGTATGAACTTTCCTATGAGCGACATTACGACAGCTTCTGCGATGCAAACAGCTGATTTTTGTAACACAATATATGAACACTTCCGCCCCTCAGACACCATCGACACCGGTGACACCCTTCGCTACCGGAGACAGGGAAAGGCTTTTGAAGATTTTATTCCCAAATGAGGATTTCGATGCTCAGCTTCAACAGCAACAGATATCACCGAGGCTTGATGAAACAACACCTGCAGCAGAAGAACAAGTAACTTTACACTTTCAATTAGCTGAATTGTAGTTTGATATGTCCTACATTGACAAGTACAATGAAGTATCACAGGATGATTTGAAGCAGGATTTGGTAATTCGAGAGGCATTCGAGAAGGGCATCGATTTAAGCGATTATGCAAATGGCATTGAAAAGCAGCTGGAAGTTGTTGAACATGACCACGTTATGGATTATTTGAAGAATTGGCCTTCTCTGGTGGAGCTGCACAGTGAAATCAAAGATTGCGACGGTATACTGGAACAGATGGAGTCTTTGCTTCAAGGGTTTCAGACTGAACTTGGAAAACTATCACAGGAGATACAGACATTACAGGATCAGAGTCAGTCAATGTCGCTTAGGCTAAATAACAGACTTAATTGTAAGAAACAGGTGCAGAACATTGTCGAAGGGCTTTTGATCACGCCTGAGATTATACAGGTCATTATGGCTACTGCAAATGAAACAACTGTTGCTGCTTTTGCTCCAGTTGATGAGAAGTTTGCTGAGGCTTTACTTGAATTGAATCGTAAAATGGGTTTTGTCAAATCGCACAGAGACAAGAATGTTCGTGCTTTCAAAGATATTGGGCCTGGGATGGAAGCATTGAGGTTGAAAGCTAGTGAACGCATTAGAACATACTTTCTGGAGAAAGTTAGAAGTTTGGGTAATGCTGGTGCCAACGTTGCTATAATTCAACAGTCTGTGTTTCTGAAGAATAAGCAATTATATCACTTTGTTTTGCAGCGCTTTGGCGATGTTGCTAATGAAATAAGGACAAATTATGTTCAAACTATGAGTAATTATTATCATATCAGGTTCACAAAGTATGCCTCTAAAATGCAAAAATTGCAGTACAATCTTGCAGACAAATATGATTTAATCGGTCTCGACGATGGAGCCAAGAAGGGTTTATTTGGGGCAGGAAAGGTTGCAGTCAAAGATAAGGTAATTTATTCTGTGTAGATGACTCAATTCTGTAGAATAATGTGTTTGCGTTGAACGATAGATTAGATGTGCTGCTAAAGATTGATTCGCCTGTTATTGTACCGCATGTTGCAGAAGAGAAGGATCAGAAATATCAATATGAGTCTGTTTTCAGGAGTATAGAAAGAGTTTTGCTAGATAATTCTTCGTCTGAGTATTGTTTCATTACAGAGTTCTTTTGCCCTCCTAGACCTCAAAAGAAAAAACCTCTTCCAGCTGGCAAAGTAGAATACTCACCAGCTCAATTAGCTGAACTTCAATTTCAGGAAATATTTGGTAGAACACTCAAAATGATTACTGAACAAGTACGCCAATACGCTGAACAGTCTTTTGATGCCTTGGGATTGCTACTGTGCATAAGAATTAATCAACAACATCAAGTTATTATGCAGAAGCGCCAAATTCCTTGTCTTGATACTTTTTTGAATGGATTGAACTTAATCATGTGGCCTCGATTCCAGAATATTATCGATATGCACATCTCGTCAGTAAAGAAGAGCAGAGAATCAGCAGGTGGTGTATTCTCTTCATCTATCGATATCCATCCACATTATGTTACAAGACGCTTTGCAGAATTCTCAGCATCTGTTTTGGCCTTGAATGATGGGTACAATGACAATCTGCTGGATACTTCTATTTCTCGCCTCCGTATTGAAGTTGAAGCATTCATTTCTAAATTATCTAGCGAGTTTGCGGATAAGAAGAAGAAGGCCATTTTCTACATTAATCAATATGATCTTGTCATTTCAATATTCGAAAAGTATGAGCAGTTCTCGTCTGTTACTTCTGAAAAGCGGTACTTTGACGAATTGCTGAGTTCAAAGATTTCAGAATACGTAGATGATGAAATGAGGCCTTACTTTACGCCATTGATTGTATTTGTCGATGAACTTCAACAAAAGGCGGAGAGTAATCCAAATCTAGACAATGTAGACCAAGTTAGATTTGAAAAGGTTGCAAAAGATTTCGCTTCCAATTGGCGTAGTGCTTTAGCAGAACTGCATCAAAATTCTTTGCAGAACTTTTCAAATTTCAAAATAGGAAGTCTTATATTAAATGAGATTCTGAAACAAGTTGTTGGATACTATCAAATGTTTACTGTGTATTGGGATAAAAAGTTTCCACCAAACGCAAAGCCTGCTGTTCAGCCTGTTTTACTACAGCAAATTGTTCTGGAAATCAAATCAAAGTACAAATCCAATTTTTAATCTTTAATATATCGTTTCTTCTACTTTGAGAATTCAGTTACTTTTGTGGATTCCTGTGCTAGTTTCTTCAAAACTAAAGCCCTCAAATTATTTAAATGATCACAAGTTGACGACATCAGATCATGGCTATCTCCATGCGGAAACACAATCTTGTCAGCAGGAACTAACGTCCTCGATGTACTGGTAATGAATAGCGATGACCATTGAGATATTTCCTCCATTTTTGGACATTTGTAAACCAACTTAATGCCATTCTCTTCGCACACGTCAATAACAACTTTTTGCATTGTTCCAGCAAGGACGCTTTCTAGAGGAGCCGTTTCAACTAAACCATTCTTTTTAATTACAAAGATATTGCTCGTGAACCCTTCATAAACATCACCACCTGAGTGCAAGATAACTTCATGTGTGCTCTCATGTACTTTCTTGAACTTCTCTCGTTCACTTTAAGCGTGAGCGCAACGAACTTGTTAAAATTTACCTGATCCAAGTGGAGTTCTTTATGTTTGCCTCATTTCGAGGCGAGCCATGTATTTCTACTTGCACGCCCTTGTCGAATGGAACGGACGACAGTTTATCAATCTGTACAGCTATGCCTAAATCCGTTACATCTTCATTCTCGTAAAGCACAATAGCCAATTTGTACTCATCATTTTGATGCTCCTTATGGAATTCCACCAAAGAACTTCGAATAAGCGATAATGCTGCAGGCTCAATCTTTTGGGAAATCTCAGATAAGTTCTGCTTGTGTGCTTCCCGGAACTTTGCAAAACTATGAGAATCTGTCAAGCCATCCTTTAGGCGCTGAATATGCATTTGATAATTCAATAGGCTGCTCTTATTTATGGTGCGCATGACAGAATACACATTCGGCGGGTACTGAAGAACGAACTCCTTTGATGAAAGTGCTTTCCAGTACGTTTTTACGGTTGGGCTGCTCAAACTTCGCTCCAAAATCAATGACATCATGGAGATAATATCAAAGCGCTGGTTGGAACGCGGCATTTTTACAGCATTTGCGATGCATACGCGCTCTTTTAAGAATGGGAATATCGTAAAGGTTTTTGTTGAAAGGCGTATCTATGAAAGAAATGAGTTGAAACAATCTGAAAGTGGGTGTTGCACTTGATCTAAAAAGGATACGGGACTATATCAACTTCTTTGACCTTCCGGCATGATATTCTTTGTTTGCTCTTGTGGCAAATTCTCCGGCTTAGCTTTTGGCTTGAACGAACAAACAGAATTGCTTTCGCTGCAAAATGACTCATGCTTATAAGCTTCTGTTAAACGATAATTCGGAATACGTTTTGTCGGAAGAAACGTTTAAAAAGTTGCCTGATACTTCCATGCTGTGCGCTTTATTGAAGGATGATCAGATGTTGACTACAAAGAACAAGGATGGTGTTTACGAGTTGAAGTTGGATTATCCCGCAATGTTTCCTTATGCTTTGAAGCTTGGTACAGACGAAGCGTACACGCCGACTGATTTAGCGATGGAGTTGGTCAAAGGTGAGCATGATTTGGTGAAGGGTTTCGATCAGGTTTGGGTGACTGTTGATTATCTGGGCTTTCGAATCAGTAAAGAATTTGTCGGCCTATGCGATCTTTTAGACACTGCAGCAATCTACCGCAACGAAGTGGCAGGCACACGCATTGTCTTGGAAAAGGAATTTTGCGGGCTATATTTTCAATTGGCTAAGCATTTGAGAACATACGCAAGTAATGCCAAAAATGGTGATCAATATCACCAGTATTTTAACCGAATCAACATAGAAGGACCTTTTGCTGTAGAATTGGTAATGAGCTTACATGAGATCACGCCGACCATTGAAGTATGTTTCGCAGGCATTTGGCCAAACATTGAACCATTTAAAATGGAGCCTTTGGTTAAAGAGTTCAAGCATTCAAAAGATGTTCCCTCTGAAACATTGTTGGAAATTGCATATTCAGCTAGGCCAAAATTGTTCATTTCTTTGTTCAAGAAGTATATTGTTCCGATTTTGGCTGTACCATTCCAGAATCTTTGCATGTTGGAAGATTACAGTGTAACCATTCAGCATAAATTCAAAGATGCTCCACCGCCTGCACAGAATAATCGTGCGTATCGTGACCCAGTTCCACAATCACCAGTCCCAAAATCAAAACGCCCACTTAAGTTGGTTGTTACCTTTTCACGCCTGGAGAAACCTCAAGCAACAAGCGAAACACCTGAAATTACCCCAAACGAAACTATCATTGAGACAGTTGACAACAAAGCCGAGTCAATTGGAAAATAAGGCAGATGCAACGATGACAGATAATAAAAAACTACGCGAAGTAAGTCTATGAAGGCTTCAAGCATTATGAGTAAAATCCTCATCCTAGACAACGTCCCTCTATCATCGGGCCACTACTCTTAGCCCTTGGCAGCCTCATCACATGAAACACAGCCCAAATACTTTCTTTAGTTATGAAGAGTATGCATCAGCCTGGACATGGAGCTTTCTATGATCTTGAAAATATCAGTAACATCGCATAAGATAGAGGTTATTATGCGCTCGTGAAGGTGCGTTTGAGCGATAAAGACCTGAACTTTCTGCGTTTCATCCTTGAAAGAGAAACTTCCAATTTCAGTAAACATAAGCAATAAAGAGAAACAGAACAATCCAAGACCGCCGTCTTGCCATAATTCTTTCCCAATATAATTAACGTTCAGAAATCTGCGCATTAAAGAAAACAAGTATCCAACTAAAGCAGTTCTTGTCACTTGAATAAATGCTAATCTAGTATGAGAAGAGTCAAAACAATTGGCTTGTATCTGCTGGATTAGTTGAAGCATTTCTCTATGTTTTAATACCCAATTGAAATCTTCCAGATAATGATCATTACGAAATATTAATTCTGATAATCTTGTAATGGAAATACAAATATTCTGAAAATCTTCTGCAGCCCATTCCGTCTTGGTCTTTAAAATGAAAGATTTCCGTATGTACTCAAGCAAAGCATCTTCAGTTGAAATCGTCAAAATATTCCTTGTGTTTCCTTTGACTGCATAGTCTCTTATTAGCAGCATTTGTGTTCTGTTGGGTATTTTAATGTTTAAAAGGTTCTCCTTGATAGCCTGCACTAATTTAACCTTGTCAGAATCATTTACAACCCTCTTTGTCTCAAGGAAGTAGGACAATGCTCCGACATCCTTCTGCTTTAAGCTTTCAATTAGTTTCTGTAAATCATTACTGTTGTAATCTTCTCTATCCACATCTTCTGGCCATGACACGTCGTCATCCAATGCGATTTCAAGAGGTCTCAAAAAAATTGGAGGCGGAGAAGGGATCTTTGTCGATGTTTCAGAGCTTGTGACAGTCTGAACAGGTTTCTTGTTCAGCATAGGAGTTGGCTGAGCGCGATATCCTGTTTCAACAGCGAACCCATCGCCAAGTTCTTTAGAGCTGGAAGGTGCTGGTTTAACGTGCCTCGTGCTTTGTGTCTGTTGCTGCCAATTTCCCATAACATTGTCGCCAAGTTCAAACTGAAACTTTGCTTGTAACTTCTCCAGTTCCTTTCGATGCTGCTCCTCCAGCTTTGCCTTTTCTTCGCGTTCATGAGCAGCGACTGCTTGAACTTCTCGCATAAGTCTTCTGTTTTCGTCCTCCGTCTGAAATCGTTTAGCATCACAATTGAAGTCAAAGCACCTTCGACAAAGTTTTACGCACATACGAAATTTCCCCTTCCCTTGCCAACTTAAGAGAGTGCAATTCGTTCAACTGCTTTTTAAGGGCTTCGACTTCTGCTTGCAACTATAATGCCAAATTTTAATTTGCAGCAATGCACAAGCGATACCTTTTGCGTTTCATCCCTTTCCACGACATTTACAGCCTTTTCAGTTTCAACATTCATTGTACTGCGTTCATAGCGTTCCATGGTAATTTCAAGTTCACCTTCTGGAATTTCAAAGTCATCGAACATCGAGTCGTGTTCATCGCCACCATCTTTCGCATCCAAGTCCATCATTACCAAGAAACAACAAAAGGCAACGCGATAAAGCTTCCTCATACGTAATCTACGCACGCACTATGGTTTTACCACGCCTCTAAACGTTTAATGCTTGTTTCACCAATCCATGCGAGTGTCATCATTCGCGGTGCTATATATAGAATTCTGCTCACTTCATCCTTCTTCTTAGATTGTCTCTTTGTGTGAAAAGATAATGTTTATAAAGGCATTGATCTTATTGTCGACTCTATTGGGAGCTGTATATGCTGACGGTCGCAAGGGTGAACCGCGCGATGATCACAAGGAGTTTGCTCATAGGAATGTCTTTGATGCAGACTTCAAGGAAAATCAAGTTAATTTGGTCAAGAGAAGTCCGTACTATTACTACTCATATGATGCATATAGTGACTACACATCCTCCGGAAGAGGTAACTACGGTTATTATGGTTACACGGACAGATACGGTTATGGTTTCTACTACACCGGTGTCAACACGAACAGAGGAAGAACCACTTCTTCATCGTTCTCCATCAGGAATAACGACAATCAGCTTGATCCTGAATTGGATGCCTATGAGATTGCTTACTCCAACTCTCAGGGTTTGAGCACCACTCCTGAGACTGGTCCTTCTGCATTGTCATACACTGTAGTTTACGTTGCTGGTGGTTTTGGTGTCATTGGTATCTGTATCTTGTTCGTGCTCGTGTTCAGACGTCTTGGTTCGTCTCCTTATGCTGGCTTCGATTTTAGCACGGAAGGAAACACACAATACAGTTACCAAAGTTTCGATTCCGCAGCAATGGCCAATGCAAGTTCGTATGCACCAGTTGGTGGTTACGCTGCTATTCCTGGAGCCAGTGTCTACTTGCCAGGACCTCCAGTTGGTGGTTTCAACGCTGGTACTGCTTATGGTGGTGGTTACGGATCTGCACCTGCTGGTACTGCTTACGGAATGAACCCAGCTGCTTACACTGGTGGATCTACTGCTTATGGTGGAACTGCTTACGGTCAAGCTTATGGCGGTACTGCTTACGGAGGAGTTCCAGGTGCAACTGGTGGAACTGGACAAACTGCTTATGCAACACGTATCTAAGCTGCATGATCCCAACGCGAAAATTATAATGCCACTCTCAACAATAAAAATTGATGGTCAATTATCTATACTTTGCAATAAGGCGTGCTTCCTTTGTTCAAAAGATTGAAGCGGTTATTTTTAGCAGATGTTACAACGCGTTTCAACTCTGCTGTCGTTGCTGCCACTCTTCATTATCTTATGTAGTGCTGAGAGACTTACTGGTCGCCTACAGAAGAGGCAAACTTACTATTATTACGATGACTATTATGATACATATGAAAGATCAAGTCGAAGTTCTATTTCTTCACGGGAGTGTACAAGATATAATAATAATCCTTACCAAGATTTTTGCTCATACGGCGAATCTCCTACTGAGAGCTCAACAACTTCAAGCACGCGAACGTACTCTAATGACTACTATTATGACAAGTACGAGATCGATACAACTGACATATACTTCTACTACGAGTTTTGGAACTGGAAGACAGAATTAATAGCAGCAGCTGGATTTGATTACGGTAGAATTCCCAGGTATTTTATAAATCATGCTCTAATTGGGCATGTCATCGTTGCAGTTTTGAGCATCATATACACAATCTACAACAGAAAAGAGCTTGAAACAGCCTTGAGATATCATTTATTTAAGATATTCCCAAAACCAACAAAAATATCGACCTACAAAGCCGATGAAAGAAGTATCAGCTCTGAAGGAAACGGGCTACAGTTTGAAAGGCATTGGATTACCGTTGATAAACCTCTGTACAAGTTTTACACAAAATACTCAAGACCTCCTCCAGTTTCGTGTTATATCTGTGGCGAAACTGAGTGTAATCATTTGTCTTCGAGGGCCAATACATCAGAATCACCTCCATATGATCGCAGAAGCTCTGCATTGCAACAAGACCCGCGTATTCAGACAACCTCTCCGATTCCTCGGATCACACGTTCTTGGCTGTATTCTCGTTGATATCAACAATAAATCAATTAAAAAGCTGTGGTTTATTATTATCGAGCAGGATCCTGTATGATTACGTCTAATGGAATTGGCGCAGGCATTGTCTCAGTATCAGGAAGTTGAGTATATCTTCTTCTAACAATACTCAGAAGTCTGTGATACACTTTTTGTATGCGCCTGTCTTTTGATAAATAAAGCAACATTAAAAACACTACTGTACTTATCAGTAAAGCAAATACAAACTTAAATATTTCTTTATGAGAAGATTCCGTGAAATGGAGATAATCGTATTTGAACTTTGAAGCAAAACTATATGTGCCCGCGAACATGATCGGAAACGACATGTGATAAGCCCCGACAAGTGCTAGAATGAAAGCTCCAACTTTGATAACTGTTTCGTCTAGAAATCCATCGCTACCTGAAAGAACAACTGCGTGTTGAATCAATATCACAGTCAATATCACCGCAGTCACGTATGACCGTTTCATGTAAGCTGGATAGTAAAGAGAGAACACCACAATAAATATCAACGCTTCACGGAACAAATCCCACAAAGGCCTTCCAGCTAAAGAAGTCATTGCGAGTAAAAATCCAAAGTGGCGTCAAAATAGAAGTCTCAACGATGACTTTGAACACGGACAACATTTTGGTTGGTATGGGAAACCCTCTGCTGGACATCAGCGCCGATGTCACTCCAGCATTCTTGGCAAAGTACGGCTTAGAGCCAAACAATGCGATCTTGGCTGAGGAGAAGCACAAGCCACTGTAAACTTAAATCATGCCAAACTTAACTTTGCCTTAGTTACGATGAATTGGTTAAGCAATTTATGGCTGCATTTATTGCTGGTGGAGCTGCACAGAACAGCGTCAGATGTGCACAGGTGCCTTTCAGAGGTGTTGTTTACTAAACATTTTGTAGTGGTTGCTTCCGGCAAATTCTGTTTCCTATTTCGGTTGTGTTGGTAAAGACCTCTTTGCCGATAAGATGAGAGCTGCTGCTACCGCTGATGGTGTTCGCGTTTTGTACTTGGAAGATGAGGCACCTACCGGAACTTGCGCTGTTTTGGTTAACGACAATGGCAAACATCGCTCGCTGGTTGCCAACTTGTCGGCTGCTAATAATTTTAAGAAGGATCATTTATTGAAGCCTGAAAACTGGAAAGTTATTGAAGATGCCAAGTTCTACTACGTCTCTGGTTTCTTTTTAACTGTCTCACCAGAGTCTATCTTGTTGATGGCTAAGCATGCTTGTGAAAAGAAGAAGACCTTTGTCATGAACTTGTCTGCTCCATTCTTGTGTCAATTCTTTAAGAGTCAAATGTTGGAGTGTCTTCCGTATGTTGACATTTTGTTTGGTAACGAGTCTGAGGCTTTGGCTTTTGCAGAGAACAACGATTTGGGTACGAAGGACTTGAAGGAAATTGCATTAAAGATTGCTGCTCTTTCTAAGATTGATGCATCAAGACCAAGAAGAGTTATTATTACTCAAGGTGCTGATCCTACCATTGTGGCATATGAAGGAAAGATATCCGAATTCCCTGTCATTCCAATTTCTCCTGAAAAGATTGTTGACACTAATGGTGCTGGTGATGCTTTTGTTGGAGGATACTTGTCTCAGCTGGTTCAAGGAAAGTCGTTGGAAAGCTGCATCAAGGCTGGAAACTACATGGCTAACTTCATCATTCAAAGAAGTGGTGCTTCTCTTCCTGCTGAAAAGCCTTCTTTGGAATTCTAAAGCGAATAAACAAGCGGAAGCACAAAGTCATTCTATTTCTTATGCAGTTAAGTCTTTTTCGACTTCTGGCTTTTCCGAGATGATGGAAACCTTTCTATCCTTTATACCTTCTGGCTCTGAAATGTTTTCAATTGGATCCATTTCGCCGTAAACACTGTTCTTGCGACTTCTAAAGTTCAATTCGATGGGTGCTTCAAAGAAAAGACCATCAGGCCAAATCGCAGTAACAGCAATGTAAACAACGAAAGAGATAAACGGAACGATTAACCATGAGTAATTGAAATACAGAACCAATGCAGCATTAGGTTGGTTCAAGGATTTTCCAACAATGCCAGGAACAGCTGCAAGCATACCAACCATTATGGCCAAGAAGCCTCTCCAGTTGAATCCGTAAAAGAACCAGTACCTACCATTCGCGTAGTAAAGTTCATCTGTTTCAAATGCTTCATCACTTGCAACGTAATAATCAGCCAACATTACGCCCAACACAGAAGAAACCAGCAGTATAACAAATTCAACAGCCATTTCAACAGTCTTGTTACCAACTAAAAGCCATGGAAAATACATTGCACCCAAGAATGCTGTAATTGTGATTCCTAAACGATAATTGATGAAGGATGGAGCGACATTAGAGAAACCATATGCACCAGCAACACCGTTGAAGGCGACATTGGCAATTATGTATGAGACATAAAAGAAGGTGCAGAATATTGTAGTGAAAACACCATCGTTAACAATTGTAAGAATCTCAGGGATCGACGAAGGCATTTCAGTAATATTGAATCTAGACATGAACAGAGAGAGAAGAATCATTCCACATGCACTGAATAGAAGAGAAACAAATGGAAGGGAGATTGCTTGACCAATTACTTGCTGCCTGTTACTCTCAGCAAATCTGGTGAAATCGGAAATGTTCATGACCATCATCACAAAGAACATCCAGAATAAGAACACACTTGAAATGAACTGGTTAGCAAAAGCTCCTCCGTTTTCCAAAGCTGCATTAGGAGAAATCGGTTCATTTGAACTTAATAGCGGACCTCCCTGTCTTACAATCGCGACAACAACAACAGTCAGAACAGTAACAAACAAAAGCATGATGATGGCATTAGCACGAAACAAGTATCTGTTAATGCGAGGACCCAACAGACCAACTGATAATGTAACCAACCATGTAGCGAAGAAACAAATACTTGTCTGTGAAGTCATAACAAAGTTTGATGGAAACACGTTATTGATCTTCTCAAAACCAACACCCCAAGAACGCAACATACTGTCCAACAGCAAACCAGCATTCCAGGTAAATACTCCGTACATTATAGAAGCAACTAATGCTCTCAAGAGGCCAACAACAATAGAACCATGAATACCAAATGATGATCGCGATAAAACAACAAAAGGCAAGCCATACTTTGCACCAGGTTTACCATTAGCAACAGAAATCAAAGTCAACAGAGTCTGAGAAAGCAGAATTATCAAGATGATATGCCACCATAGAAATCCATCAGCGAACAAACCAAAACTTAGCGATAAGCCAAACAGGGACGACGCGATTGTGCACCATATCGAAGCATAATCCCAGAAATTCCATGTTCTTTCTTCAAATGGAACAGCCACCAAATCGCTGTTAATGAACCTCCACGTGTCTTCGTTGTATCCAGAGAACGAATTAGAGCGCATCTCGCGTGCAAGTGAATGTACTGAAAATCGGCAGTGATCGACAGCAACTTTGGCGCCAAAGAATTCTGACTCAGCCATATTTTAAATTAAATCCCGGAGCATTTTCAATTTAACTATTTTAGTTTGTACCAGAAGCTGTCGGCTGATACGCGTGCGCCGTTGTGTAACGTATTCAGCGTGATCTACAGAAAGCCAAGCGCATGATTCGCTTGAATCTTGGGACAGTACACAAAGTTTTTTCCACTCAACAAAACCCTTCAGACTGTCTGTAATGAATGGACAACAAAATACGCCGAACGCCAAAGGGCTCGATAGTTTCCTCTCCAAAATCCCCACAAGTCCAATTGAAACAATTCTGCTCTCACGTAACATTCCAACTGGTGGCCCCAATGGAAAATCTAAACAAAATGATGTAGTTCATGAACAAGCTCTTAGGAAGCGTCTAAGTGAGCCGTGCTTTCAAGTTACCAAGTTGGATTATGCGCGGATTTACTTGTCTGGCTCAACTGAAACTGATGAAGACGAAAGCATAACTGAAACACCATCGTTTTCTATGCGCGAAGGCTCTGTTATGCTCAAGAAGAATATGGCATGCCATGTTGCATTGCTGGAATCCTATAACGATGAAGAAGTGAATGGTATTGAAGGGTGCATAATGGATTCAGCGTATGCAAGCAAATCGCTCCCGCTGAAAGTTCAACTTTGGAGTCAGGAGAGCGAGCAAGAAAGGAAAACTTTGTTGGCGTCTTCTGCTGAGAATTCTTTAGGAAGATCGTCTGAACCGGAAGCGCTTATTGAAACATCGTCGCTTTGTGCGTCGCTGGATTTGGACGTTGAAGAAGCGCCTGTTTCATACGATGGAATTGTTGAAGCTGAATTACTTCTTCTACCCACGTGCACATTTCAAGAATCTCAGAATTGGCTGAATGATTTGAAAAGAGTTGCAAAGATTGTTCAGTTGATCAAACCATGGGACATTTCCAAATCCGGTCTTGTTTGTATTATAAAAACTCATGGTTCTGGCACTGGTATCTCCTCTCTTGTTTCAAGTAACTCATTTCGCGCTTCTCCAAAGTATCGGATGGAATTACGAAAAAATTACCTTTTCTTTTACAAAGCTTCTCAAGTTAACTCTGATTTGGTGTTTGATTCTGTGCCTTGTGCTTTTCTGAATCTAAAGACTGCTCATGTTGACATGGCATTTGGATTTAAAACTAATAATGTTCTCAAAATCAATGTTGGTTGCCGTGAAAATGAAAATGTGTACATCAAAACAACCACGCCAGAAGAATGTAAAGAATGGGCATCAATGATTAGAGAAGCTACAGAGATATCACCACATGCATTCCTTCCTGGTTTTTCAAAAAATCCGTCGTCTAAAATTGCTGGCAATAGGACTCGGTCTATATCAAATTCATCTAAGGATGGTCCTGTTTGCTCAGATGGTGGAAACTTGCAGAGAAGTATGACTTTCAACGCTTATTGGCGTAAAATTGTTCAACCTAGTGCAGCAAAATAGACTTTACTTTTATTGTTGAATTGGTGAAAGTTCCACAGATTTGTGTGAAAGCAGCAAATCATCTACGACACTGAAGGATCCTTCGTCTGTTTCATAAGTTGGACTCAAATCATCACCAATTACAACTCTATCAATATTTGAGCATGGAGAGAAATACATTGGCTCTTTCAAGATCTCTTCCATAACAAACTTCAAACCTCTTGCACCTGTTTGTCTGTCCATAACTCTTTTTGCGATGGTATGAAGGGATTGTTCTGTGAATTCCAAGTCAACATTCCAAGATTCGAAAAGCTTTGTGTACTGTTCCACTAAACTGTTCTTTGGTTCTTTAAGAATACGTACCAACTCAGTTTCTGTCAAACGCTTCACTGAGACAACCAAAGGAATTCTACCAACGAATTCAGGAATCAAACCATAACGAATTAAATCAGATTCATTTGCTTCACTCAAATCTAGAGTAGCATGACTTGTTGGTTCACAAAATGACTTGTCCTTGATCTTTGCACCAAATCCAATTGAATGTGTAGTCTTTTTCCGATCTTGAATAACCTTGTCTAAACCAACGAATGCACCTGAAAGAATAAAGAGAATATTGGTGGTATCAATAGCGACAGACTCGCCCTTCTTTGAGTTGTTTTCTGGAACGTAAACTGTTGTACCTTCAAGCATTTTAAGCATTGCTTGTTGAACGCCTTCACCAGCAACGTCTCTGCTGGTAGAATGTGCAAAATTCTCTGTGCGCTTCGTAATCTTGTCGATTTCATCAATGAACACAATTCCTATCTCGGCTTTCTTAACGTCAAACTTTGCATTTTGCAACAGCCTTGATACACATTGTTCCACATCATCACCGATATATCCGGCTTGTGTGAAAGTTGTAGCATCGTTCATGGAGAACGGAACTCTTAGGATTTCTGCTATTCTCTTTGCCATTAGAGTTTTACCAGAACCACCTATAGATATAAGATCACTGAGTTTCGAAGGGAATTACTTGGCCCAAGTATCAGAATGTTGCTCTTGTCCAACAGTTTTGATGTAGGAGAAGATGGAAATTCTGTCAATGCTTCCTTCTTCTTCTGTAGGTTATGCAATACACGAGAGTAGTGGTTATAGACTGCACAACTCAAACTTTGTTTAGCTTCATCTTGGCCAATAACATAATCATCCAAATGTGTTCTTATTGAACGAGGATTTGAAGATTGCAGCATCTTGTCCAAAGTTTCAATGTATTCATTGAGAGTAACTGCCTCATCCAGTGAGACGTCTCTTAGTGGTTTCTTTTTAGCCTGAGCTAGAAAAAGTTAAGTAAAAGCTACTTTTAAAGTGCGTGCGTACCATTTGGGCCTTGAGAAGTCGGTTCAAATTGGAACCCTCTGAATCCTTTGCCATCGGTGATATCAAATGGCATGGTGAACCCATTAGTACCAGATGCATTTTTTGTGGTGGAGATCGGGCCAACAGGTAGCTTTGTATTAGCACCATTGGTATGAGTAGGTGGATTCTTCCAGTGGTTAAGATCAAAGTACTTGTCAATATCGAACAGGGCTGAACGTTCCCAATTCTTCAACTTATTCTTCCTTGATGACTTGATACTGTGCGATGCAAAGTGTTTATCACTGTCTTTGTCCTTGTTACCACCATTACCATGAGATTTGGTGTATGATCTTGTTTGAAGTGGAACGCAGATACTTGAAACAGTTGAGCCAGATATTGATAGTGCTCTTCTTTGCACAGTTAACATGTCTTTTCTCTGTATGATCTATTAGTTTAAAGGTATATCAGGCAACTGATTATGAACAGTTCTGGAAAATTTCCATCTTGCAAGCTCTTGGATGTTGTTTGTTGCGCTGGGAATCATTTTCGTGATCACGGGACTCACGTGGGGACATTAATTATCCGCAAAAGATATAGCCGCTGATTTAAAGCTGATAGCGTTGGGATCTTTAGTTAATTCAAAGTTCTCGTATGATATCAACTCTATGATAGCTTCCCAATAAATCCGCCTATCGCTTAAGCAGCTAAGCAACCCTGAGAAGATCTCTGCTCATTAGCTTGCCCGCTGAAACCTTAATTTTAAGCTCTTTACCGTTTTTTATCCTGTTTCCTTAGGATGTCTTTGCAAAGCGCAACATCGTCGATCGTTCAATGGAGGCAGTTCTCGTTCTTTGAGAAGGAGCCCATAATTGCACGGGAGGAAGAAGGGCAGAGCCATTTAGCGGAACTCGTCAAAGTATCGTTTCCATTCTGCTACTCGTGACCATTTATAGTCAATTGAACTCACTTGCACATCTCGAGGTCGTGGAACGATTGTGCTTGGGGACGCTTCTGGATTTATTCATCTTGTCGAGAAATCTTATATTGTCTCTTCATTCCCTGCTTACGATGGACCGCTGGCTCATGTTTATCAGTTTAAACAGCGGAATTATTTGCTGACAATTGGGCAAGGCGGCTCCAATGTTGAAAGCAGCCAGAGTGATTATACTTTGGGCTCAATTATAAAAATCTGGGATTTGGATAAGACAGACAAGAATAAGAGTCCATTATGTCTGAGATCAGTTGCGGTGCAGTACGGTAATGCTCCGTTTGAAGTCACGGCGTTGAGCATAGTTGAAGATTTGAATTATTTGGCGCTGGGCTTGAGCAATGGAGTGGTTATTCTGATGAGAGGTGACATTTCTAAGGACAGGTTGACAAAGCAGCGTATTTTGAATGAGGAGAATTTAAATAAGGGCGGCATAACTTCTTTAGGTTTGTCAAAGTTGGATTACGAAGCAGGTGAAGCATGCCTCATCGTTTGCACAGAAGAAAAGACTTCAGGTTACAGGATTACGCCGAATACAGAAACAAAAGAATTCACTGATATGCAAGGTTGTAACAGAAATTGTGGAAAGATCAGTGAACGAGATGATCAGTTTATATTGGCTAGGCCCGAGGCTGTTTACTTCTACTCTATTGAAGGAAGAGGGCCTTGTGTAGTTATGGATGATGTAAAGAAATCAATGTCCTTGTTTAGATCTTATGTTTGCATAATTGGTGGCTTTCAAAGTGGACGCGCAGTTAGTTTAGAGGCGAAGGATGGTTTATTTATTTATGACACGAGAAACAAAATTGTTGCATTTAGCTCTCTGTTTGATGGAGATGTAAAGTTTGTGGAACAGGAATGGGGTCTGCTCCATGTTTTTACAAAAACTGGAAAGGTTTACAAACTGTTAGAGAAAGATACTTCCAGTAAACTTGATATGCTCTGTCGTAAGAATCTGTTTCTTGTTGCTATTAATTTAGCCAGAAATGAAAAGCTTGGCGAAAATGCAGTATCTGATATTTATCGTAGATTTGGTGACCATTTACATCAAAAGGGCGATTTTGACGGAGCAATGCAGCAATATATGCAAACAATACCAAATTTGGAACCATCTTACGTTATTCTTAAGTACCTAGACGCTAGAAGGATAAACAATCTCACTTTGTATTTGCAAGAATTACATTTAAAGAATGTAGCCACTGCTGATCATACAACTCTGTTGCTGAATTGTTATACAAAACTCCGAGATACTACAAAATTGGATGAATTTATAAAGCAAGACACTTCAGAGTTGTATTTTGATGTTGAAGCCGCCATTCAAGTGTGTCGTTCTGCTGGCTTTTACGAACACGCATTATATCTCTCCCAAAAGTATGGACAATATGAAAAGTACATTGAAATACAACTTCACAACTTGCGAAAGTATAAAGAAGCTTTAGAATGGCTATCAAAAATGAACAAGTTTGAAAGTGAAAGATTGTTGAAGAAGTATGGCAGAGCCTTTGTGAACCAAATACCCAAAGAAACTACAGATCTTGTTGTTGATTTGTGCGTCAAGAGTATTCGATACTATGAAAGCTTGGCGAAAGATGCTTTAGAAAGCGATTCCGGAGACTTAGGCGCAAGAACACGGAATAACAAAGCGATTAAACCAGAGACTTTCATTCCATGTTTTGTAAATCATCCAAAATGGTTGAAATATTTCTTGGAACAGGTTGTGGAAAAGTGTCCTCGTTTAGAAAGCGTTACAGTTTGGAATACTTTGTTTGAATTATACTTATCACCAGATGCTCCTTCTTTGGATAAACTAGGCACAGATTCATTGAGCGAGACAAATCAAGAGGACTTTGCAAAAGCTTTAGAACTGCTTAGAAATTATGATGCAAAGTATGATGTTAATCATTGTCTGGTGCTCTGCCAGGTGAATGAATTCAGGCAAGGCTTGTTGTATCTTTATGAAAAGTTAAAAATGTACCGAGATATTTTGAAGTTCCACATGGATAAGCAAGAATATAAACAAGCTATTGCGGCATGTAGGAAGTATAGCGAAAAAGACTCCGGATTATGGGTCCAGCTTTTGAATTACTTTGCGGAACGTAATGATTGCAAAGACGAGCTGGCAGATGTTTTAAAAGTTATTGATGAGAGGAATCTTCTCAGCCCAATAACAGTCATTGAAACCTTATCACAAAGTTCGATTGCGACGTTAGGCATGATCAAGCCATTCATCTTGAGAAAGATTAGTCAAGATCTGTCAAGCATCGAGGAGGATAAAACTCTTATTACGAATTATCAAGAAGAAACGGACAAATTAGAAGAAGATCTAAACAGTCTTAAGAGTGAAATAATTGTTTTTCAGTCATCAAAATGCACATCTTGCAATACTCCTCTAGATCTCCCCTCGGTGCATTTTCTATGTAAGCACTCTTTCCATGTGCGATGTTTGGGTGAAAACGAGAAACAATGCCCTAAATGCGCGCCTGACCACAGATTAATACTGGACATCAAGAAAAGCAATGAAAATCATGCAGCTCACCATGAACAATTCTTTAGACAGGTAATTTTGTATGAATGGTATTCTCTGATTTGTCTAGCTTGATGGGAGCGAGGATGGCTTTGCTGTGATAGCCGATTATTTGGGAAGGAACTTGTTATCTAGGGCTAAAGAATTATCATAAATAGCTTTTAATCTATTGGTTGAGCAATCTCAATGCAAGTTCTTCGGCTTCTTCCAATGAAGAGATCTTTGTCTTCTTTTGTGGCATCTGCTCTGGATCTGACTCTTGATCATCGCTTTCTTCTTCTTTTTGTTCAAAGTAAGGCTCTAATTGAACTCCAACGTCTTCTTCACCATTATTGTTCATTCTTTCTTTGAGTTTTCTCTTTCTTTCCAACTTTTTCTCTTTTCGTTTGGTCTTTTCGACTTCCTTGTCGTGAGCATCAGCCACATCCATAACATTTTTGGAAGCCGCAAGATATTTTTGATGCCGGCTGAACACGTCTCCTTCTTTCAAGAAATCGCCTTCAGTCTCAAGCTGCCAACTTGGCTGTGCGACACCATCATCATCAAATACCAATTTTACAGGCCTTTCTGCCTCAGGCGCTTTTAGAACTCTATGTTTCAATTTTTCTTTACGCTTGTCCCTAACTGATTTTGGCTTGTCTTCAAGAACTTCTTCTTCGATGATTTCAGGTTCGCCTTCTAAGGCATGATCTTTGCGTTTGATTGTAAGGAAATCATCTTCGGATTCTGCTTCATCATCTCTTGAGTGTATCTTTTCTGAATGATCCCACAGCATAATCTGATTCTTCTTATTGAATAATTTATCAATCTTTGTTTTTACTTGTTTCTCTTGTGGCTCATTCTCATTATCATCACTTTCACCGCAGCCTTTGAATTCTTCACCATCATCAAAATACTCTTCTGACGAATCTTCTTCTTTGTTTCCATGCTTTTTGAAAGGAGGAGGGACATACTCCGAGTTTGGAACATTGCCTGAACGAGAAAAGTTCTTGCCGGTCTTTTTGATGAATTTAACTTTTGGAGCACCAGGAAGCCCAAGTGAATAAGCAAATTCATCGACTGGCAGCTTGTTTACATCAAATATTTCTTTGTTCTTTTGAACCCAAACACTCCTAAGGTAGCAAATGAAAGCCTTCTCTCCCAAGTATTTCAATTCCGTGCTTTCTGCACAGAAAGACATCAGTTTAGGTTGAATAGAAGTTAACTGTTTTATGTTCATGCCCATCTTCTGGATCGGAACCTTCTTAGCTTCCAATTCCTTAAGGGCTCCTTGTTCTTCGCTTGGGCAAAGAATGAGTAAACTTTTACCTTCTGACTTGTATCTGGCAGTACGACCAACACGATGAATGTATGTTTCAGCATCATCAAAACAATCAACTTGAACCACCCAGTCCACAGCAGGAAAATCTAAACCACGGGCCGCAATATCTGTGCAGAGCATAACACACGCATTTGATTTACAAAACTTGTCAAACATGAGATTTCTTTTAGACTGCTTCTGCTTTCCATGAAGACACATAATAACAGTACCAGGTTGCAGTTTGCAAAAAGTCTCATATACAAATCTGACTTGTTTGCAAGAACTTAAGAATACAAGAACTTTGGATTTCAAATGTGTTTTTACGAATGAGTACAGAACATCCAGCTTTCGATCTAAATTGCAAACCACATAACTCTGTTCAAGAGAATCTGGTGTACTTTTCTCGTCTCTTTCATGAACAGCGACGTATTCTGGTCTGCTTAAACTCAATCGAGCCAGATCAGAAACTTTCTTTGTTTGTGTCGCGCTGAACAACAGAGTCTGCCTTTGAGGCAAATTTTCCAAGATAGCGTTCATGGTCTTTTCGAAACCCAAATCCAAAATCCTGTCTGCTTCATCAAGAACAAGCACTTGCAGATTGTTGGCATCGAAGTTTGGTGTTTCGTCCATATGCTGCAACAATCTTCCGGGCGTGCAAACCAAAATATTCATTCTACTGACTCTTCCCTTCTCAAACCCAAAATCTTTACCGCCAATTATCAAACCAGCAGAAAGCGAATGGAACTTTCCAATTTTACGCAGAACAGAGAAAATCTGTAGCGCCAATTCTCTCGTTGGAGAAACTATCAGAGCACCCAAACCATCGGAAGAATTCCATTTTTGCCTATACAGCGTTTCGATGACAGGAATAAGGAAAGCCAAAGTCTAGACACGTTAAACCTTTCCGTGAACGCGATCATACCTTTCCGGAACCAGTTTTTGCAGCACCCAGAACATCTCTACCACACAAAGTATATCCGAGAGAGCCCTTCTGAATATCCGTCATTTCGACATAATTCGCAGCTTTCAAGCCTACCAAAGATATTAGCAACCTGATCATACATCAGCAATCAAACCTTTCAGAGTGTTCTGGCTTAGAGGCAAATCCTTAAAAAGACTTAAGCTTTTACTGTCAAAGGGCGTCTTCGTTCTCTCCATAAGATCATTCAAGTCTTCATTTTCCTTTTGCTTTTCAGTCTTTTTGGTCTGTGCGTTTCTTGCTGGCTTCACCATCGCGCCTTTGACAAATCGAAAATCGAAAATCATTCCAAAAGTTCCATGGCTCAACAGGCACAGAAATTCTTTCAAAGTGGCGCAAGCAAAGGATTATTCGGAGGGGTTGGTGCATTAATCGGCCTTGGCGCAGTTACTTATGGTGCTAATGCTGCATTGTATAACGGTAAGGCGTAGATTTTTTGAAATATCTAATATGTGTGTAGTTGATGGTGGTCACAGAGCTGTCAAGTATTCACGTGTTTTTGGTGTATTGGATGAAGTATACGACGAAGGAACGCATATCAGAATACCGTGGTTCGAGCAAGCCGTTGTTTACGACGTCAGAGCAAAGCCTAGGAACATTCCATCATTGACTGGAACTAAAGATTTGCAAATGGTTAATATCACGCTTAGAGTGTTGAGCAGACCATTTGTTGATAAGCTTCCTGTTATTTACAAGACTCTGGGCATGGATTACGACGAGATTGTATTGCCTTCGATCGTCAACGAGACATTAAAGAGTGTTGTCGCTCAGTTCAATGCTGCACAGCTTATCACTCAGAGAGAAAAGGTTTTATAGTATTTGCTGTTGTAGCTCTAATGCTTATAGGTCTCAAAGTTAATCAGAGATTCATTGAGGGAGCGTGCTAAAAGATTCAACATCATCTTGGATGACGTCTCCATTACTCATTTGAAGTTCGGTCCTGAATTCACGCACGCAGTTGAAGCTAAGCAGATTGCTCAGCAGGAAGCACAGAGAGCTGCCTTCATTGTAGACAAGGCGATCCAGGAAAAACAATCCACCATCGTCAGAGCAGAGGGTGAAGCTAAGGCTGCTGAAATGATCGGTAAGGCTATTATGAATAATCCTGGTTTCTTGGATTTGAGAAAGGTTGAAAATGCTAGAGAGATTGCTGGTGTCGTTGCAAAGTCAAAGAACAGAGTGTTCTTGGACGCAAGCACTTTGTTGTTGAATGTTCAGGACGGTAACGAGGAAGATTCAAAGAAGCAGAATCCTAACTAACTAAATGTGCTTCTGAGATGTAAAAGGTGTCATTAATAGATTCAGAGTGAAATATATCAAGCCTTTCTATTTTAGTAAGTTAGCGGGACCGTAGAGATTTGTGGTCCAAAGTGTATCTCATTCACGCTTGAGGTGCTGGACTCAATGATGATCGACGTGTAAACGTTAACAAGAACAAAAATTGCAAAGAGAATGAAAGCACTTAAAATTATAAGCACAACCAACTTCTGAGTAAAATCAGCTTTTGAAGTTAGCGCAAATTCTTCGCCTGCATCTTTAAAGTTGAAGCCATTAAGTAAAGATTCTAGACCAGTGGTTTCCTAAAACTTAGCTGCTTCTAAAATAGAAAAAGTACCTCTTTGAGATGAAACTTTGGACTGGAGAATTCCACGTGATTCTTTCTTCTTTGTTTTAATGAGGATGCAGATGCATTTGTCGTTCGAAACATACTCGAACTGTTTCCTTTAGAATTAAATGATGAAGTTGATGAGAATGCGTGAGGAATAGTAGAACCAAATTTAGTGCGACTTGTATCAACTTGAAATGGATGCACAAATTGTTTGTAAGAATTTTCTTCGTCTTCTTCCTCGCCATCCAGAGATAAATTAAACACATTTCTATCAGCAAATGTTCTGCTCTCTTGTACAGGAGACCTCCGATGAATATCTTCTTGTGATTGAAAAGATTCCACTTGAAAAGAGGAGTTTCTAACGTATTCACTAACTTTCTTCAGCGTGATGGTATCCTTTGATATTCTGAGGACATTGCGTGATATAAAAACGAGACTAATATCCAACACTAGAGCTGCAACAACGAGAAAAGGATTGTCGACATTATCGTTCTTCCATCCACTGCTGAACACTACAGCACCTCTTAAAACGAGAAGAGCCAATCTGAGTAATAGATAAGCAGGTTTCCCTCGCAGCGATCTTTTAAGTTTCTCTTTTTCAGCTGCACTGGATGCTTTCAATGGCGAGTAGAAACCAGAAATCAAACTGATCATGAAAGCATAATTAATCAGCCATAAATATTTGAAGCGAATTTGAACTATTTGGTACTCGTGGCTCTTCTGTAATAACTGAGATATCATTTGAAGCACGAAAGAATTTAACTGCTCTTGACTGGACACTAAAACCGATATGTAGAACCCCCAAAACATTAAATGTCCCATCCGTCGAAGCAGAGTCATTAAATACCAAGTCAACCTAAAAGAAACCATAAATGGAAATCTTAACTTAAAAGCTGATGGCTTCTGTCGCATTAAATCTACTTTGCTCTGATACAATCGTCGCGTTAATTGATCATTCAGAACCATTCGACATGATGACGCCAAAGCAATGCGCACCGTAGTCTCACAATCTGGACATAGCGGGTAACGATTCTCCAGTTCGCGGGCGTAGGCATCAGCAGCAACATTAAACATCTTTTCGTTAGGAACATTTGGATCAAATGTACTGAGCAGCTGCACTTTCCTATTTTGGTCTTCCTGGCAGCTTTCACATAATCGTAATCCATTCTGTGTTGTGCTAATGTGATTCCGCTGCGGTGTTTCCATGTGCTTCTCTGTCGTTACTTTCGGCGAATGACCAACTTCTTCCGGTAAATAGTCCAGCGGTTCGTAGTCTTCATTTAAAACATTCCAGTCGAGACAATTGGGACAATGCCACTTATATCGCTGTTCTTTGGAGAGAATCCATTGATTATGACCACAATGCCAACATCGCTGCCTGTAATTATTGATCACGGTCCTCTGCACAAAAAGCACAACTCTGGATATTATAAAGTATCCAAGTGCAAGGCAAATTACAGCGAAAATGATCAATTGAATTGTGTCTATGAAATTCAATGCGTTTTCGATAAATGTCAAGGTCATGTTGTGAAGAAATTGTTTGATCGCTCGCAAGGATAAAGTTCTCGACCTTAGCGCAATAATTTTAGCCTTTATTAGTTGAGCCTGATGCTTTGGCNGTATCCAAGTGCAAGGCAAATTACAGCGAAAATGATCAATTGAATTGTGTCTATGAAATTCAATGCGTTTTCGATAAATGTCAAGGTCATGTGAAGAAATTGTTTGATCGCTCGCAAGGATAAAGTTCTCGACCTTAGCGCAATAATTGTAGCCTTTATTAGTTGAGCCTGATGCTTTGGCAGCTTTAAAAGTGAATGGCACTCTGCGAACCGTGTGCTGCTAGACAGGCTTCCTTAAATGCTTCACTCAAAGTTGGATGAGCGTGACAAGTTCTTGCAACATCTTCACTAGATGCACCGTATTCCATTGCTAAAACAGCTTCAGCAATCATTTCACCTGCACCTGCACCAATAATATGTGCTCCTAGAATTCTGTCAGTCTTCTTGTCGGTCAAGATCTTGACTAAACCATCAGCGTCTTCGTTAGTTCGGGCTCTCGAGTTAGCCATGAACGGGAAAGAAGATTTGATATAGTCGACCTTTTCTTTCTGTAATTCTTCTTCTGTTTTACCAACCCATGCAACTTCAGGGTGTGTGTAAATCACGGAAGGAATGGTATTATAGTTGACGTGTGAGTGACCAGTTGCTAGATGTTCTGCGACTGCGATACCCTCCTCTTCTGCTTTGTGAGCCAACATTGGACCAATAACAACGTCTCCGATAGCGTAAACAGAAGGAACATTTGTCTGGAAGTGTCCGTCAATCTTTACACGCCCCCTTTCATCCATGTCGACTCCTGCCTCCTTTAATCCAAGACCATCAGTGTAAGGTCTTCTGCCAATAGACACAAGAACAACATCAGCATTCAACTAGAAACAATTAAGACGGTCGAAAGTAAAACATCATACCTTTTCCTTCTTACCAGATTTTGCATCTTCAATGTCGATTTCAACTTCAGAACCCTTCTTTGAACCACCCAAAACTTTCTTGCCCAGCATAAACTTGAGTCCTTGTTTAGTCAAGATCTTTTGAAAGTTCTTTGCAATATCACTATCGATACCAACACCACCAATCTGTGGCATGTACTCTACAACGGTAACATCTGCACCGAGTCTCGACCAAACAGAGCCAAGTTCCAAACCAATAACACCACCT
Organism: Amoeboaphelidium occidentale; assembly: GCA_023515795.1. Lineage (NCBI taxonomy): Eukaryota > Fungi > Aphelidiomycota > Aphelidea > Amoeboaphelidium > Amoeboaphelidium occidentale. The sequence goes on along the minus strand of JALGPX010000059.1, from coordinate 27,247 downwards.
CCGATAACGACCATCTTCTTTGGAATCGATTCTAATGAGAGTGCACCAGTGGAAGAAACAATCTGCTTCTCATCAAACTCTAAACCTTTGAAAACCGTTGGCTCGGAACCAGTCGCAATGACGATATTTTTGCTCTTTATAACTTTTCCATCGACTTCAACTTCGTTTTTACCCTTCAACTTGCCGAATCCTTTGACGTACAAAACACCATTCTTCTTGAATAGACCTTCGATACCCTTCGTCAAGCCTGTGACTGCACGCTGTTTACTGTCCATCAACTTCTTCAAGTCAATCTGGATAGCATCCTTAGGAATCACAATTCCACGTCTGTCAAAGTCATGCTTGGCCATGTGGTAGAAATGAGTATTATTCAAAAGAGCCTTTGATGGAATACAGCCGACATTCAAACAGGTGCCACCCAAAGAACCTCTCTTTTCGATGCAGGTGACTTTCTTACCCAATTGAGCTGCTTTAATAGCTGCAACGTATCCTCCAGGGCCACCGCCGATCACAACGATGTCCTGTTCCTCATCCAAAGAATTCTTTGGTGCCTTAGCAAAGAGTGTTGAGGTCGTCGAAATTGTTCTTCTGCTTAAAATCTGCGTACTTGGTGAATTTCGAAATGACTACGGAGGATTAGTTGCATTTTTAATTAGAGCGAACCTTTACGAGCATCGCTTGATCGTTTCACTTGGAAGTCTAAAAGTGAGCGATGACGGAAGTAGAAAAATCTATTAGAAATTGAGTCTATTAGTTCAAGCATAGAGCCCTTCGTGTATTTAAACATCATATCATGCATGAGTCT
>JALGPX010000059.1:0-19819 GCA_023515795.1 Amoeboaphelidium occidentale | reverse complement strand
CGACCACATAAAGGATCAACTATCACTAATGCATTCCCTTTGCGGTTCTCCACATCATTACAGCGCGTATCATTCAGTGCTCGAACTTCTACAAAGAGGATTTCCTTGAAAGTATCGTGTCTCCAATATTGCAATCCAAGCCTTTCGCATTCCTGGGCAAGAACAAATATCGCTTCTTCTTCCGGCACCAAAGGATTAGCCAGACGTAAACACGTTATCTTTGGAGAAGTTTCCATTGTATCCAATAGAAGCTGAATGCTTTCATAAGAGAAGAATGGTTTCATATGAACCAAGAACTTGGTATCAATCGATTCGAGATCCATTGTCATTCTACAAGAAATAATAGGGAAAAGATACTAAGGTTGTTCCTGTAGGATGATCTATGTGCGCTCCATAAACATAATTAGTCTGATCATGAGAATGTACTTGTATTCGTTCAAGTGAGACAACGACCCTTATCAACCCACTGAGCAGCATAATATATCTTACTAAATCACTGATGGGCTATAAACACTACGTCTTGCTGCTACTGCTGCTGCGTTGAATTAATCATCATAACCAGCTGATCGTGATCGCATGATCCGAATACAGTGGATCATACAATTTCTGAAACTGACATAAAATGAACATTGCGTCTTTACTCGGCAAGCTAAACATTTTTTCAAGCAAAAAGAGCTCAGGGCCTCCTCCATTGGTGCACAGAGACAGCGAAAGTCTTCATGACCCAAATTACGACCATGATCATTCTCGTGCTCATGGCTTACAGGAACTGGATAGAATTAGGGCCATGAGTTTCTCTCACCAGGTAAATGTATAAAATTTACAGTATCTTATGATCTATAGGATTTAAATACTTCACAGACAATTGATCGTCGTGTGCCCAATGGCCTTGGCACTGTGTCAGAAGAATCCGAGTTTGTTGAGGAAGTTGTCAAAGCGCGGGCACGCAGAAGATTGTCTCATGATCAATTGGAGTCAAAGAAAATTATCCTGAATGTTGAAGATGTTCAAGGACGTATACTGAGTCAAAAAGATACAGACGGTGATATGAAGATTACAGTCACGGACGATGGCCCAAAGTTGCTCACAGTTGGTACATTATCGTCACATGGCCACAACAAAGTTGAACTCAGAGGGCATTATGCTTTGGCGAATTTGTTGCAAGAATTGGCCATTGCTTCTGATCACGGTAGAAGAAGAATTGTTCTTGATAGCGATCGCTTGCATGAGAATCCTGTCCAGAGGCTCTCAAGGCTTATCAAACATCACTTTTGGGATGCTTTGACGAGAAGGATGGATGATGATGGCATTGAGATGATATGCAATGATCCAAAGAACAGACGTGGTGATGGTCGTCTCAGAATTTATATTCCGTTTAACGATAGTCTGGCATGGGATTATTATCAGAGCGTCGCAAAACAGAAGCCTCATTTGAATCTGGACTTGGTCAGGTTGCCTGAAAAGATCACTAAAGAGTATGTTTATTCAATTTACTCCAAGTTTGGTGTTTTGTCTTTGGCGTTGAAAGAAGTTCTGGACGAGAATGGAAACTCAAAGATCAAAGCTGTACCGTATGTTGTTCCTGGTGGCAGATTCAATGAGATGTATGGCTGGGACTCGTACTTTGAGTCTCTTGGTTTAATTGTGGATGGAAGGGTCGAATTAGCAAAAGCAATGGTTGAAAACTTTACATATCAGATCAACCATTATGGCAAGATTCTGAATGCAAACAGAAGCTATTATTTGACTCGTTCTCAGCCTCCATTCTTTACTGATATGATCTTGCAAACACACCGTAAATTAGCAGATACTCTGTACAAGGACCAACCGGCTCAATTGAAGCATTGGTTGATGCGAAACTTTCAGGCTGCTATCAAAGAGTATTATAATGTATGGATGAGCCCTCCTCGCTACGTTGACGATATCGGCTTGAGCAGATATCACCCAGAGGGTTATGGCATGCCACCTGAGACAGAATCTTCTCATTTTGATGCAATCTTAACACCTTATGCAGAAAAGATGGGAATCAGTGTTGCAGAATACTCTAAAGGATACGCAGCAAGAGAAATTATCGAACCAGAACTCGATGAATATTTTATTCACGACAGGGCTGTCCGAGAAAGCGGTCATGATACGACTTATCGCTTGGAAGGAAAGTGTGCGTATATAATACCTGTAGATCTTAACTGCCTATTGTATAAATATGAAATCGATATTGGAAACACTATTCGTGACCATTTCGATGATGATTTTGTCACAGCTGAGGGTCAGAAAGAAAAAAGCTCTGTATGGTTCGATAGGGCAGAGAAGAGGAAAGAATTGATTGAGAAGTATTTGTGGAACGAACAGAAAGGGATGTATTTTGATTATAATCTTAAAGAAAAACAACAGTCCGACTATGAGTCTGTTACAAATTTCTTTGTACTTTGGGCTGGAATCGCAACTCGCCGCAGGGCTGCAAAATTGATACCTGTTTGTTTGAAAAAGCTTGAAGTGAAAGGCGGGCTTGTCACAGGCACTGAAGAATCTAAAGGAATCACTTCAATATCTAGACCTAACAGACAATGGGATTATCCATTTGGTGATGTTTTATCTTGTTAATGTTCTAATCGTTTTAGGTTGGGCTCCACTTCAGATGGTCGCTTGGAAAGGATTAGTTGATTATGGATATGAAGATATAGCTAGACGTTTAGCTTATAGATGGCTTTACATGTTGACAAAGTCATTTGTTGATCATAATGGAGTTGTTCCTGAGAAATTTGATGCTGTAAACTTAGATCATAATGTTCATGTTGAATATGGAAACGTTGGAACGGATTTTAAAATGATTCCCAGAGAAGGATTTGGCTGGATGAATGCTAGTTACAAAGTGGGGTTATCATATTTGAACCACTACATGACTCGAGCTCTGGGAGCTTTGGCAGATCCTGACCAGTTGATGAAAAAGATTAAGGAAAAGGAAGATGCAAAGGGCGGTCGTTTGTCTTCAGACTACACCTCATCGTCTGATACAGAAGCAGAATTATTGGCATAAAAGGTTAAAGGCTTTATGAAGATAGAATAAATTTAACATTCTGATAATTAATTAACATGGGATTATCTCCAGATTTTGTCTTCGTCTTTTCAATTTCTCCGAATTCTTTGAGAAAATCTTCGTGCTTCACCACTCTTGTTTGCTTTTGATGTCCTTTTCGCTCGCCTATTTCATTGTAAATATCTGCCATTAGTTCGAAATTGGTTGGAAAGAATATATCAAACCATCCAGGAGTGACCATGTAAGTCGAACAAGGGACCATTCGATACTTTTGCCTTGTCTGAACAACGGGTGCGTCAATTCCTTTTATCGGAGAAGGAAGTGAATCAAAATCAGAAACAATCATGTTATGTCGAGGAAATTTATCGTGGAGAATCTTCATGAAAATGAACTGCATAGTGGGTATAAACTCCGGATCGGAAACATTCGGAGCAAACATAAGCTTGCTATATAAGCTTTGTAGTATACTCTTTTTCTTGAGAAGAGGTGAAACATACCCAACCTTCTCTCTGAATGAAAGATACTCCGATACCAGTTCATCTTTAATGACCCCATATTCTTCATCAAGATCACCATCCTCTTTACGAACGACAAGCGTTTGCAGAGGCGTATTATGAGGAATATCTGGAGTGCTCAAATTGTATCGAATTGCATCGTGTGCAAAATTGTCGATAACCTCGAGAGCGATAAAGACACATGGCCTCTCTTCGTTTACATCCCATTCAAAAATGCTTTTGTTGATGATGTTAATCTTCTTGTCTTTGGATGCTAATTGTTCCAGATGTGACATGTTTGTCCATTGTTGCCGTTCTGTGAGTTGTTTGCTGATCTCGATTATATTGTATTCGATATTATCATAAGCTTTAGGCGATTTCTCCTTTATAAAATCCAAAATATTCTTCATTAAAGTACCATTACCAGCGCCCATTTCGTAAATCACGATCGGTTCGTCTTTATACTTCTGCTGCCATAACGTCCATATATGATTAGCTATCGCTCTGCCATAATAAGGTTGAAATAGCTCTGTTGGAGTGTGCCACACTTGCAGAGATTCTTCTTCTTCGATATCATCGTATTCCCGGTATAATCGTGCCACTTCTTCCGAAAACTCTGTTGCGTCTTTCAACTCGTTAAATTTTATAGGCTCAGGTGGTGAAAATATTACAGCCCTTTTGGAGAAGTATCCATAGTCCTTGTTGTAAAGCGAATCGTGTATAAAATCCCGTGTAAGCACTCTTCGTGATGAACGCGGTGTTATCGTTGCTTTTTCCGGAACGGCCCTCTCAATAGCTTCATGCTTCGGTGCCGTTTTGAGTTTTATCTTTGGTAAAGATGATATTGAGCGCAATATATGTCGTGCGGGCATTTTTCTAAAGCCAGGCCATGCATTCATTCGATTGCTCTAAGCGATGATCGTGAGAAATAAGATTTATTGCATGGTCTATTCATTCATGTCAGGGTTCGAGGCGTCGGCTAATTCATCGTCTTCCATTTGTGAATTACTTTCGTCCTCTTCAATATTGTCGGTTTCATCTACAGCTTCTAACTGTTCTGATAACATCGATATTGATTTGTTTGGGTCAGTTCTAGATCTTGAGTGTTTATCACCGCTATTCGTAGTATCGGACGATGCGGACTCAGTAGATAGTACAGATAATTGGCTTCCAGCAAGTTCAAGCGGAGGTGCTGATTGTGAACGGCTATGAGACAGTTTTGATATGGCAGCAAGAGCTTTAGCATTATCATGATGGATTCCGCATCGTTCCATCTCAGCTAGCCACTTTTGCTTGTCTTGGGGCGATCCACACACAATAACATAGCACTGTTCTATGTCTTGCTTTATAATCACAAGGGAGTTTGTTAAAGCTAGAAAATCAGTGCTGAATCTCAAAAAATTACCTTCTTCGTCTGGAACATCTCCAAAGGCAAGATTTTTGGTGTCAACCTTATCGTAGATATGAAACTTATCTCTTTGAAGAAGTTTTGGAGGCTTTGTAATTATTATAATCTCATTGAATAGAAAGAGATGATACTTCTTGTAGACATTGTCAGGATCGCTTCCGTGTCTCATTATAATATCTCCATCATGAAAGTATCTGAGGGTCGGTATATGCAGATCTTTACCGCCTTTGATCTTTTGAATTACTTCTAATGTTTTTGACATGACTTCTATATGCTTTGTTCTTTCATTTACTGTAGCAACTATGGCATCAATCTTTCCCTTGGCTGTCTCCAAACTTTTTCGATCTTTATGTTCTTCAGGTGTGTTCTTGACGAGTTCCTAAAATATAAAAGAGAAATTCGTATTGTTTACCCTTATAAGAAGTGGATATTTACAGATTCTTTGAACGGGTTTTAGCAAATAACTTTCCAAATTCAAACCATTGAAATCGGGTCTTGTATACACTTCTTTGAAAAAGGCTTTGAGAGCATTATCTGTCTTCATTGATTTTTGGAGGGATGTTACTGCTTTTCCGTGATTACCACAGTACATTGTGTAAATCTTGAAAAAATCAGCTACTGCAAGGAAAGCCACTCCAACTCCGTCCATCAAACTATCTTTTCGACATTTCCTAAGACCTTCAATAAAAACTTTGTTCACTGGTAATAACTGCTCCAAGTTCGAAAACAGCTCTGAAATATCGCTCATCTTTGGCAGAAGTTTTTGTTCTTGAATTGGTTTGATGTAGACAGAAATGACCTGTTCTAAATCTTTAATGTAATCTTCCTCTGTTGTTAATATTTCCCATGCAATGTCTTGTCTCATTTTCTCCTCTTTGGTCATTTTTGCTAGTAGTTCTTCCCTTGCTGCTGGATCAATCTGATCATACCATTTGGCTTTAGGCTGAACTGGCGCGGCAGGCGTTCGCGATATAGTAGAATCTGCAGCTTTCTTACTTTGTTTCTTCGTGAAAGGAGAGAACTCTTTAAGATTAGAAGCACCAGCTTTCTTGGAAGACTTCAATGATTTTTCATCAGGTTTTTCTGGTGAAGTCGGCGTGGGTGGACTTGGCAAGTTGGAGGAAGAATCTGTTGCTACAGGTGGACTCATCAGCTGTGGTGAAGGAGTGCTAGGAGATGCCAATGAATTGCTTGAGTTATTCTTTCCCTTAAGTGAACTATCCAATAAAGTAACTAAGTTTGATGGCAGTTTTCCAGGAACATGCGTGTGAATGTCGCCAGCTGTAGAAATAGTTTTATCTTCATTCTCATCTGCAGAGTTGAACACTCCTTCGTGAATCGTATTCACAATCTTGTTTGGCTCTTTAGCCCTTCTGATGGTTCCGAGTTTAGGAGCGTTTTTCTGATCACCATTATTGACTGAAACTACTAATGGAGATATAATCGGAACGACTTTAGCATCTGACGCAGATCTCATTTTAGTAGAATGAGGAGTCGCTTGCGGAGGAGGTTGGGATTGATGTTTACTTGACGTCGTGCCACTAGAACCCTCCAATTGTTTAGCCAATCTTTCGATAAATTCTTTGTTCTGGAACGAACCAGACATCGTTTTGACGTTCCCACCCGCTCTGAAACCTCCGTTCTGACTTTGATCGTTAGCTGGCTTTCGCTCAAACTCGCCAATTAATGACGCAACTCTACCGGATCTTGGTGTAATTGTTGGAGCACTTGCAACACTATACGAAGAAGCAATAGAATTTGTTTTTTCGTTGATAGCTGATGATGTAGCAGAGGTATTAGAAGCGATGGAAGCTTGTGATCTTCGATTCTCATCGTCCGTATTTAGATTGTTTAGACTTCGGTTAGAACCCGATTGTTGCAACTTCTCATTACTTCCACGAAGCTCGCCGTTTGAACCATACTTCCTCATCGAGATCGCGCTTCCTCTTAGTGGTGCAATCGGGCCTTTACCATTCCCCATGGCTCCGCTGCCATGTAGTTCTTGTGGTTTTCGCGGAATCGGCGGTGCCACTTTTTTACCAGACAGAGGTCTATCCAGTGATGCTGCACTCGATGCAAAGTTCGTAGAACCAGATAACTGATGTGCAGAGCTGACATTTGATCGTGGTGGAGGTTTTGGTGCGGTTATTGCAGGTGGTTGTTGTTGTGACTGTTGTAGATTGTTGATCGATATTGATGCTTCCTTCACACTGGGCTTACCCATCGCCGAAAAGATTGGTACATCCATATCCTCATTTCTCTGTTGTGTCGGTATACTCGGTAGCGGTTTATCGTCCTTTTCCAACTCCATAAGATATTCTAAAAATTCTATTTATAACTTCTTGAGCGCAGGCCGTTTCGCACATCGACACATCTAGCGTCTGCAACTAAACTATCTCTGAAGACGTTATGAGTTATTGTATTTGAAACAGATGGTCATAGGGACTGAGTTCGTGATATCATGATCAATTTGACGCCAGCTTGCATCGCACTTATCAACGAAAGCCTCGCCACAACAAATGCATTCCATACAGTCCTAAAGCTTACTTTTAAAGAGTTGATATCACATGGTTAGTGCTGTGATGTTGCCTTGAGTTGAAACAAAAGTTTTGATGTATGATCTTGATCGACAAAGGTTTCAACAGAAAGCACTGCTCACTAAATTATCTATTAAAACATGACTTATTTCCCCTTTGTAACATCATTATTGTTAAATCAAGAAATTACGACCAATTGTCTTGAATCTAGTTAGATCTTCCTTGGTGTAACAGACGTTCGATTTGGGTAACGTTTCTCAAAGATTCTGTACCTGGCCACCTAATCGTTTTCCAAAAGTACTAGTTAGAGGGTAAGTTCTTTGCACACATTTTGTGGATTTTGTGTGTCGATATTTACTCGCTCTTTGATAGTTCTCATGCCTGTGGGAATTTGCGGCGAAATGCACACGAATTTGCAAGTGCCACAAACACTGTTCCAGAGATTTCTAACTCCGCACATTTAGACTCCACAGCATCTTTTCTAATATACAACTACACTTATTATTACTAAAGAAATTTATCATCAGTCTCATCAATGACCGGAAGCTACAATGGTAACATCTCTTCTGTCTGTCTGTAACACTAATTTTTTCATTACAGTCACAATGGAAAACTTGTGCAGATTCAGGACGTCTCTATTCAATGGAATATACGACATTTCAGAACAACAGCGGAGTGTGGCCCTCGACAATATCATTCAGATTATCAGACAATGGGCGCACACAATTGTGGACGCGAGGACCAAGTTGATTGTACAGCAACAGCAGCAACTCCACAGCAATGGATCCAGCGACGACCGGTTCTCTCCACTGGTGTCCCCCGCCCCACAGGCAGCATCGCCACTGTCATTTGCTTCTTCAGGCTCACCAACTGCCGTCGAAATGGACGCAGAAACTTTGGAAGAGACAAAAAGAGTTCTTCGATTCCATATACTCATCGTGCTAAGAATGTCACATAACTGTCCATTTGAGGATGTACGTACGAGGTTCAGTGCCTTACTGGGTGAACTGAAGAGTCTTGGGATACCTGTGCCTAGACCAGCTTATGACTCACCTTCCTATTTCATAGCCAAAGACAAATGCGTCACGGTTCAGGGTTCTTCTGGTGCAGCATTCGACATCATGTCACGTGTATTCCTTTCTAGTGGAAGATTATCTAATGTCACTCGATTAATGGCGTATTTTCCCACTTATTTGGACAAATTCATTACTGCTTATAACCACATCCTTCGGTATCAGGGACCGTTGCCTAGAAGTTGGAGAAATTATATCGCTATTATGGTAATTCTATGATTCTGTAAAATATCTGACTTTTTTTATTAGGCTGCAAGCGAGCATCAATGTCAATACATTGTCAGTTTGCAGACACAAGAGTTTTTGCAGAATGGAGGTGAAGGCCAGTGGCTAGATGGACTGAAAAATGCTCCAGAGAAGCTACAGTTGTTGGCAAAGCTCAATGGCTTAATGGCTCATCGTCCATGGTTGATCAAACACGAGCATATTGAACAGCTGCTTAGAGGATCTGAAAAAGATAATTGGTCAATGTCTGAGTTGGTTCAAGCTATAGTATTATTGGCAGAATTTCACAGTTTGTCTAGTTTTGTATTGGGTTGCGGTATTGTATCTGAAATTGACATGGAAGGTGGAACAATTGAAGATCTGCAAGTTGGTCTGGGAATTGATGGCCCATATGGCGCAGAGAACGCAATAGTTTCTGATATACAACAGCCTCTAAGTAGCCTCTCTAGCTATACTGCACAACTTCTTGATCGTTTGAAATCCAAAGAACATGAGAATACTGAATTCTCAACGCCACAAGCAGAAGTTTTCGAGAAACTTGAAGTTCAAGAGAGTAAGTATTTCGCTTGAAAGATGTTTAATATTGTAGCTTTTAATGGAAATGCTGATCTGGAAACTGCCAACAACTCTGCTGCATTTCTAGAAGAATCTTTCCGAGGGTTCGCAAGGACAAGTAATCGAAACTTGGATATTTACAGAAGCGAAGACAAAGTTTACCGTGTGGATTTCGATGTTAAGTCTACAGAGTATTCAATTTTTCGACTGCAAGACTACTCATGGGAAGAACATGGTGTATCATTAATTAGCAAATACTTGAATGAGACTGCAGAATTACTGGACGACGAGTTCAACACTATTCAAGATTTGACTGATTATTCTTTATTTAATACCAAAGATGAGAATGAGTCTGTTGATACTTGGCCTTTCAGACAAGCTATTTGGTATTATGTTTTGCGACTACACGGAATGAGCCACGATGATTATAATTACCACGAGGTCAATATTTATTTGAATAAGAGAATCAAGCAGTACATCAAAAAGGTTGTATGTTACCCTGAAACTGTGTATCCAGCAGATTTCATAAATATGGGATTCACGTTTCGCCCAGATGAGAAGGTCCAGATTAATTTGCTAGCAACAGAAGCAAGAAAATGCGCTGAACTTCTATACGCCCTACACGCCTTAACAAAAAACAAGTCAATATAAATCATTCATGTTAACTTGTAAGTTTGAAACTTGGGTTTTGCGACCGAAAGGTGATGCCGATCACTTTAGGTTGAAGCGATCTTTTAACCAAAATTTTTTCTTAATTCAGATGGAAGCACAAAATTCCGAAAAGAAAACCGGAGGATTCGGTCGTGGTAGAGGAGGTCGTCCACCAAAGGGTACATAGCGCGTCGTAATCGTGTTCTAATTTTGTTCAGGTCGTGGAAAGAGAGAAGAACCAGGAAAGGAAGAGTGGGTTCCTGTCACTAAGCTAGGTCGTTTGGTAAAGGAAGGAAAGATCAACTCCATGGAAGAGATTTACTTGTTCTCTTTGCCTGTTAAGGAGTTTCAGATTGTTGACCACTTCTTGCCAAACTTGAAGGACGAAGTTATGAAGATCATGCCTGTCCAGAAACAGACTCGCGCTGGTCAACGTACAAGATTCAAGGCTTTCGTTGTTATTGGTGACTCTAACGGACACGTCGGTTTGGGTGTCAAGTGCTCAAAGGAAGTTGCTCATGCTATCCGTGGCGCAATCATTTTGGCTAAATTGGCTGTTGTTCCTGTCCGTCGTGGTTACTGGGGTACCATTTTGGGAGAGCCTCACACTGTTCCCGGAAAGGTTACTGGTAAGTGTGGTTCTGTCTTGACTCGCTTGGTCCCAGCTCCTCGTGGTACTGGTTTAGTTGCTGCTCCAACTCCAAAGAAGTTGTTGAGCATGGCTGGTATTCAGGATTGTTACACCACCGCTCAAGGTTGCACCCGTACTCAGGGTAACTTCTTGAAGGCATCTTTCGCAGCTATTGCAAAGACCTATGGTTACTTGACCCCTGACTTGTGGGCTGAGACTCCTTTGACAAAATCTCCTTTCCAGGAATACTCTGACTACTTGGTCAAGACACACGTTCAGGGAGGACACAAGAAGCGTCAACCAAAGTACTAAATTGAATAAATAATTGACCGAATCGCGCTAAGATCATACATCAAAAGAACTTATTGCGAGCCTGGAGTTTTAGCGAAAGGCGATGCTGATATGTATAGGAACTCGAATAAAGAATATGTCCGTCCGTGCGTCGCCCTTCGTGATGACGTGTCATTCTTTACATTTCAACTAAGACATCGATTAATTATTGGTTTCAGCATGTTTAAGTGCATTAAACAGTCTTTTTACCTCTTTCTGAAATATCCTTATTGTTGTTGAAACATGAACGTTCAATCTGCTGAAACTATATCAGACACAACTCAACATTCGAGAATCAAGCATCTGCTGGCCGTAAAGCCACGAGACAAGGAAAATGAATAATAATGCCACTTTTATTCTATTCCAAATATTGTGAATAGATTAAATGAAAAAAAAGTACCACATAATTCTTCATGCGACAACTAGCGGTAGACGCTCCNCATCTGCTGGCCGTAAAGCCACGAGACAAGGAAAATGAATAATAATGCCACTTTTATTCTATTCCAAATATTGTGAATAGATTAAATGAAAAAAAAAGTACCACATAATTCTTCATGCGACAACTAGCGGTAGACGCTCCAGAACGCATTGAATGCGCTCTTCATTGCTACACGAAGCCCGCCTAGCGTTTTTATTAACACAAGCGGTTGACATAAGACAAGATGAGCCGGCGAATTTTTGGGCCTTGCCAATAATTTCGAAGATGATTTCTGTGCCCAATTCAGCAGTTACTTCTAAGTCGTTACGTGTAGCCTATTAAAGACAACTATCTTATTCTAGTTACTTTAGCATGTAGCATCATGCCAAGTTTCTAGGTCAGTAGTTCTCAAACCTGATTGGCAACTTTTTTTTACGAAGTTTCTATACTTGCATCGAATAGCTGCAAAGCCTCGCTGATATCCATCCGCATTCATTTTCATTACTGTTCATCGGAATTTTATTTTTAACTGTCGAAAGCAGCAGCCTGCCACAGAATGAACTCAAATGGAATCTGCACTTCAGCGCAGTCCTCATCCAATGGAAATCTTAGCACATTAATAAGATCAAGACTACACGACAATTCAGTATCATGTGGACAAATAACATTAAGAAAACTCAATATCCCAGGCTCTGTTCTCCTTGTGGAATTCAGATTATTCCAAAGCAGCTTTGGTTCTTTGATGAACAAAATAACGCTGTTGGACCTGAGCCGTAATCAGTTGGAAACACTACCGGAGAATCTTTTGGAGGTTCTTCCTGCATTGGAGTCTTTGAATTTATCAAGAAATTTGTTTCGAGAGATTCCGCTGTGTCTACGATCTAATAAGGAACATTCAAGACTGGAGCAATTAGACATGACCATGAATGCTTTGGAGGGCGCACTACCAGAAGAATTCCCACTGACTGCCCCTTATCTCCGTATTCTTAAATTGGCAGGAAATCAGTTGACTTCAATTCCCTCTGCAGTGCGACTATTTGGTGCAACTTTGAAAGTGTTCATGTTGGGCTCAGAGTGTTATGGTGGAAATCTTATTACCCAATTACCGGCTGAGATTGGATATTTTTCACATGTTGAAGAGTTCGACGTGTCAAATAACCTCCTGACAAGTTTGCCGTCACAAATCGGTCATCTGACAAACGTTGTTACTTTGTCGCTTTACAACAATAAGTTGACTGTATTGCCTCCAACTATTGCGAGACTGGGAAACATGAAAACTTTGAACTTGGCTCGAAATGAATTGAGTACGCTGCCGTTTGAGTTGGCTTTGATTTCCGCTAGTCTGGTAGTATTGGATGTTTCGCACAATCAATTATCATATATTCCTCATCAGTTGACAGAATCTTTGGGAAATTTGCGAGTCCTTATGAGTGGCAATCCATTCAGCTATAATGCCAAATTGTTGAATGAATCGAGAACCTTAAGAGCAGAAGACAAGTATTTAATCAGTATGGCCTCCTGTCCTTTACTATCAGACACCTATAGAGACAGAACAAAAACTGTCCAGATACCATCATTGGTTGAATTATCAGCCCGTGTTATTATAACTCAAAGCATCCAGATATCACCAGGAACTCTCCCTTCAAAACTTGAAAAATACTTGTGCTTGAGTGGTTTTAGCTGCTCCATTTGTGAAGGGCCTGTTTTAGGAGAGTACTCAGAGAAACTCGTTAAGACTCCTGCTAATGGTCAACCAGACCTTATGAGTCAAATGTGTATTTGCTCAGCTTCTTGTGCGTCACTATCAAAGCAAATGGGCTGTCCAGTTCACTTTTACGGCAAGAAGAAGTTGAAAAAGAAGAATTACTTCAATTCACTGGATTCACTTCTAACGGCGCGTGCTTTATTGAAGAAGGCATCCAAAGAATTAACCGACTGGTAAAAAATAGAACATACATACTTGATCATATCTGAATTCTAAAGGTATTCTCAAAATCGGAGGCTCGACTGACAACATGATCAAATTCAACAAATGATAATTGTAAATCTCCGTCCAAGTCTGCTTCATCGAATATCTTTCTGACTGCAATTTTGATCTCCTGTTTTGATAATTCTTTACCAACAAGAACTTGAATCGTCTTGGTAACATCAGCAACATTCAAGTAACCATCATCATCCCAGTCGTAAATCTTGAAAGCGTAGAAAGTCTTTACGTCTCTGGTAGCCTCTTCACTGAATACACTCAGAAAATCAAGAAATTCTTCGAATCCAACTAAGCCTTTGCTGTTTGAGAAGATCTTGGCAACTCTGTGCCTGAATGGATTATGAATTAGCTCATTTATAGCAGAGAACTCATCCCTTGTAATCTTTCGTTGTAAAACAGGCTTCTCTGACCTTTTGGCTGTTATTTCTTCAAACCGCTTGTAAACCCTAATGATCTCAGTCCTGGTCAAGAATGATGCTTCTTCGAATCTACAGTAGCTCTTAGTTAATTTGATCTTTACTGAAATGTAAGTAATACGTCTGAAGTTCCTCTTTGGATAAAACAGATTGCTGGGCACCCATATCGTTATAGTTCTTGCTTGGTTGTGATGAAACAAGGAAAATGCAAAGACTATTCTATTCAACGAAAATCGTCCAAAACTGTTACACCGTCTCCTTGTCTCGCTGGCGGTCGCGATATTGTGACTTCATCTTGGATAACACCAGGTGCAGAGTCTACCACGCCTAGAGACTCCTCAGCGTAGTTTACAGCCAGTGCAGTCTGAGCGTTGCGTGCACTTCCTGGTGCAGTATTAAGACTTCGAAAACCTCCCAATTTCTCTTCATTATATGTATCTAATGCTTGTTTAACAAATAGTAAATCTTCTTTATCTTGATTATCGTATGAATTTCGCGATTCGCCATCAATTAATACAACATCATCTCCATTGCCTGCCTGATTCCTCCAACGATCTCGGAAAGAGTAAAATATACAAATACTTAATAATCCTGTTTGGAGTAAACCTGTGCATAGATAAGTGATCCATGTTGTAATGTTAGCGCCAGGCCTCACAGCCAACGTATATGCAAAAAGGAATGAGCCAGGAGCTTGAAGAGCCATCATCGGAATAGACAGAGCTCCTATTTGACCAGACCGTATAGTCTTTATAAGCTGTGGCATGAACTGTATTATAGAAACAACCATCGAGAATAAACCAAGAGCATTAGCAAACAGTGCAGAATACATTGACTCTGAAGCATCGCCGTAAGCCATGAGTAAAACGAATGACAAAAATACGATAATGGACAAGTAAAAGACACTCACAAGAGTCACAATCACAGCCATCTTGAACTCCATCGTCCACCAAAGCACGCGAGAATGCAAGCGGGATATGTACCGCTTGTCTCTAGGAAAGTAGAGTAGGAATAGGAACACCACCAAGAAGTATGCAAATGCTTGGACGAACACTTGAATAACACCCAAAAGATTATCTAAGCAGTACGCCAAAGGTAATACGTAGCAGCAGTCAAAGAACCCATACTGAAGTATTATAGAATTCATCACCAGAGATCCCATAGAAAGCGATCCTAAAAGAAGATACCACGCTGATAGTCCCTCGCTAGTTCCACTTGATATGATCTTGATGTGCTGCGGTAAATATGACCCAAATATCCCCAAAGTCAACAGTATCGAAAGAACGGTATTGAATATGTCTCTGTTTCCATTGCAGTTGACTTTCTCCCCTTCCAAACTGAAGATACTCTTAAAGAAGTCCTCCATATCGCTGCGCTAGCTCGTTTTAGCAAAAACCAAAAATAGCTAACAGGCCAATCTCCATTATCGCATGTCGCTACATCACAAGCCATGCGCCAAACGACTTTATGTGCGATCTTAAGCGATCTTATGTTCTTGTTACGTAAGCATTTGCAAAGATAACCTTCTTTTGTGTATTTCTCATTCTTTTCCTAATAATAAGATGCACTTTCAGCCGTCTGAGAATTATGAGGAGGAATTTCTTATGGAATTGATATCACACGCAAAAAAGACTCGAAAGACTTCAATGGAAACGGTCTACATCATTCCGAGGAACTCATCGTGGCTCCTGTCCAAGAAAGTGTCAAGTTCTGTCAAGGAATCTCTGATTTACATTCCATCGCCCTTCTTCAAAGATTCCTTTATAAGTCTTAATGAGTTGTATACGCTTCAAAGAAAAGCTGATAGAAAGCTTTTGATAAAATTGAGTGGAGGAATCGTTGGTAAAGGCTCACCAAAGAAGGTTCAAAAGATCATTGATCTCGGTGGCGGTGGCGTTACGGAAAGAGAGGTCGAGATTTTGGAGGAAGAATGTAATTTCTTGGCAGGCACGGGCGCGAAGTATTGGGTTTGTTATGTGCCAGATCTTTCTCCCGATGCTACTCGTAATGATGGACTTAAAAGGAAGACAGAGCCTGTTAAAGCATCATTGTCACCAGAACAGCGCAATTTAGTCAAACAGAAAAGCAGGCATTTCATTGACACTGTGCTCCTAGTAGACTCTGCCTTCCTACAGGATTATGTGAAGAAGCTATCCGCTATGCATGAAGATTTCGTATTAGACTTTGGGTCTAATTTTGCTGAAGAGATCGAAGATTCTACTATGGGCTGCATCAGTAACGAGATTTTACTGAAACTGTCCAAGATTTACCAAAGCGAGAATTTTGAATTTGCTACTAATGCGCAGCAATTGGCTTTTCATGCTTTTGATACAATTTTGAAAGACATTTCACCTGAGCTTAAAACTTTGATCAGCGAAAGCCAGGGAGAAATATTCGAAAGACCAACATCTATTTTAACACGATTATTTTGTAATCCAAACACGGATGAGCAGTTAAGTCCTTTGAAGCGAAGGACTCTTCTCTCTTCTGTTCTTGATTCGATAACTCAGAGTTTTAATTCACAGGAATCATCCAGTTCTCCTATACTCTCGCCCAAAAGTTCAAAAAGTATTTTTATTGGGGCAGATGATTTGCTGCCTCTTTTTGTTTACTGCGTGGTTGGACTATCAAGTTTAGACTCTTTTTATTCTACGTTTATTTTCATGAGGGATTTTCGGCTCACTGTTAAAGAAGGGTTGTCTCACGAAAGGCCACAATTGGAATATGCCATGACAACATTAGAGGCTGCTGTACATTATTTACTGCATCACGGTGGAATCGTCAAGAAATCTCCAAGCATGCCGACTAGACCAGTCTCATCGAATTTGGTTTCTACAGAGGAAACACTATCGGCAAGAGATAGACGCTCGAATGGTCTCATAATCAAGCCTCGTATTGTAGTGAACTCTGAATCTCCATTGCTAAGTTCCAAAGATAACCTTGTCACGGTGAAATCGCCAACAACAGCTACTCGAAAACTAAGTATTACCCCTACTTCTTCCAGCCAAATTCAAGAATACGAATCTACTTGGAAAAGAGATTCTAATCCTACGTCAAATATTGCTGAAGCAAACCCTGTAAAACAGAACAATGGAAACTTTTTGGAGCTACTGAAGAAACTCGAAGATGGAAGCTCCTCCTCGAGCATACATGAAAGCATACCAGGCAAAAGTAATCGATGAAACAATAAATTGAATATCGCGAATATTTTCTCACAACTCGATCCGGCTAAAAACCAGTAGCGACAATGCGCGATTTAAGCTGGTTTCAAGTAAATCGGGCGTTTAAACTGCTTCATCAAAGCTTCGACCTATACGCGAAAGTCATGCTCTTTTTTCTTCTACGAGATTATCTGTAGGAAGTTACGCAGTCCCTGAGATGTAACGATTGGGCAGAATTACATCAACCCCTGGATCTGGGCAGATTCAAATTCTTTGTTTTAAATGAATTCGTTCATATTATACGCGTTCTTGGTTCTCTCGCTTTGCTCTGCTGGTACTTCCATGGGTTTGGATCGGTGTCTGGTACCGATGTTGAAAGCAGACTTGAGTTTCACTCTGCTTGATTTCGGAAACAGCGACAGAGAGTACCGTATCGACTTTAAGCAGCCTCATAATGCTTTAATCAAAGGATATGGCAAATGGACGTTTTCTGTTATTCAAAACTCTGTTTTGCACGGCAATAAAGGATTCGTGGTATATTCTAAGTGCGTGGAAGGTTGTCCGGATGACAGATTCGACTTGCCAGCAGCAGGTTCTGTCATTGTTCGTACACACACAAAGCTTTTAGTGAATTGGACAGCCGTATTGAACAATATCAAAACTTGGAATCAATTGAAACGTGATCGTGGTTGGGGTCTGCATACTTCGTATGGATCACTTAATTCAGGAGCATATGGTCAGAAAGTCACTGTGTCTTTCACATTGAATGTCCCACGACCCATCGAACAGTGTATCAACATTGATGCTGAAAATGCTGGCGCTGAATTCGCGAAAATGTGTTTCAGATCTGTCAATAGTAATGAAGAAATGGCCGTACTTCAATTTCGTGATGGGAACATTTCTGCTTATCCATCAGTTCTAAGAGAACATAGTGCCGTTCTTTCAGAATTGTTGGACATAAGCAGAGAAAATGAGGAACCTTTGATGATTGATTTACGTGCGTTTACCAGAGATATTGGTAAGATGTTTTTCGAAATTCTATGCAGTGGCGTTGTCAAAGAAACTGTCAATGAAAATCGTGCACAGCACATTTCAAACTTGATGAAACTATACGAACTAGGGCATAAGTTTCAAATGGACAACATTATGTTGGGCGCAATCGATGGTTTCCAACACCTTTACGCAAAGCCTACAGGTTCTGAATCTTATGACTTCATGGATTTGCTTTCAAGATTGAAATCACAGGTTGGTGATGATTTTAGAGATCGTGTGCTGGAAGTTCGATTTAACTCAGAGCAGCTTCACCAGCGACAACAACGGAGACCATCGAGTCGTTTGAAGAAGTTAATCAATAAATACTTTTAATGCGAATATTCATAAATTTAACGTGATAAGATCTTTTCTTCAGAATTCGCGGCTGTAACAGCGTTTTATTTTCAGACTCTGCTGCTCTTGCTTTTAACCATACTTCTTGTTATTCTCCTCCTGCTTAGCCTGAATCTATTTAATCTTCTATAATAGAAAAACTTACTCTTCTTGACGTTGAGGTTGTGGAGTGCTGAACTGCGGTGTACTCTTGGCTTTCTTTGTCCGAGCTCTGATTTTTGTGTTGGTTGGTTTATCTTCAATGACTTCAACATTACCAAATGAAACACTCTTCTTTTCTCCTTCGTCATCAGTATGCTCTGCTGACAGACTTCTTTCTCTTTTGCCATATCCTTGAACGAAAGGACTAAACAATCCTGTCAATGTTGAAAGCCAAGACGAGGCAGGTTTCGATGCAGCAACTGGAGTATTAGGAACTGCGCTATGTTCTATCTCGTTATCAGTAGAGGAGATTTCTTCTTCATGCTCTNACTTCTTTCTCTTTTGCCATATCCTTGAACGAAAGGACTAAACAATCCTGTCAATGTTGAAAGCCAAGACGAGGCAAGTTTCGATGCAGCAACTGGAGTATTAGGAACTGTGTTATGTTCTATCTCGTTATCAGTAGAGGAGATTTGTTCTTCATGCTCTTCTTCTATAACTTGATCTTCAACAAACTCAGGATTCTCGATCTCTTTCGAGACTTCAGTAACTCGCTCAGTTTCGGCTTCTCCCTCAGATTCTGTTTCATCAAATACTTCTCTTCTTTTCAATGGCATGAAGCTAATACTGACAGCTTCGACTCGATTCCTTTGATTTCTCACTCTTCTGTTTCTATAATCATTGATCAAAAGTGCAGCGTTATACTGAACACTCTCAGCACTTCTTCTCGGCCTTGTCAAAACAAGACCTTTAATTTCAACTTTATAGCCATCCTCAGTCATGCCTTCTTTAAATTGTCCCTCTTTGAACATAGTTCCATAGATATAGTCACAATTATCAATCAAATCTAAACCTATGCAAGACAATATTTGATATGCTTCCTTTAGCCTTTCATTTGTCGACGAGGAATCCAATAAGAAGTAAGCATACATTAATCTGCTGCCTATACTCAAAGGCGCTTTCACAGCATCTTCAGACTCAAAGAACATTTGAATATAATAAAGAACATTCTTGAGATCTTCTTTTGCCAACCTGTCGCAATCGTACAATGAATTAACAATAGAGTCAAGATCTTGCTGATTCTTTGGTGGAAACTCTTTCGTAAAACTGTCCTGCAGAATATTTTTCAGAATCGAATTGAACAAGTAACAGGATGATTTCGTGGAAGCTTTCTTGTAAGCGATACTAACTCTCTGATCAGCCTTATTCGCATTTGACCCAGATTTAGAAATTAATGACAAATCAATGATATGAACTTCTGATAGACTGAATAGATACAATTTACCCTGACCATTTCCCTTTTCTGAATGAAAAACACTTTGCACGCCCTTCAGCTGCAACTTGCTATGCTTCTCCTTGTGTAAATCTACTAGCAAAA
>JALGPX010000154.1:0-23800 GCA_023515795.1 Amoeboaphelidium occidentale | reverse complement strand
TTAACTTCAATGACGCGTTTCACGTGACGCGTAGATCTTCCCCTGATCTGCATATACCCTTTTTGGCCAAATCTTATGCAACATAACCCCCCCCCCTGATTTAGCGATCGGCGACAGGAGTTCAGAAATGGCGTCGCCAAGGTATGCATCTTGCTTTAAGGGATA
Source organism: Amoeboaphelidium occidentale (assembly GCA_023515795.1). Classification (NCBI taxonomy): domain Eukaryota; kingdom Fungi; phylum Aphelidiomycota; class Aphelidea; genus Amoeboaphelidium; species Amoeboaphelidium occidentale. The sequence goes on along the minus strand of JALGPX010000154.1, from coordinate 23,635 downwards.
TATTCGGAAAATCCTCATTAATGTAAAAATATATTGCATTTTATTTGTAAAAATGTATCGAAACAAGCTAGTTTCACGACGTTGTACCTAGAAGACTATTTTGGGATAATTGTATCAACTGCAACTTCTTCCGGAAATTTCTGTACTTGCCTCTGCGATTTGATACTATTTTGACTCGATATATTGCATTTTCGCAAAATCCAAAAATGTCAAAATGTCAAATTTTACTTTTTAGCATATTGAGAAACAAGCATTGAAAACTTAGTATTTCTGGAAATATAAATGATCGAAATATAAAACAGTCGGATTATAATTTGTGCTAGAAATGTACATTATTTTATCGTTGATATTGTGCAACACAGAGAATGTACATAATCTTGTCCGGTTTCAGTTCATTTGTCGCTCGACAGTTTTAAACAGATGACAAGTCTGCATGTCCCTACAGTTACGAGGAATTCTCTTTGGAGTAAGGTTATCTTGCACTACAGCAGACTGCTCACATCATGTGGAGAATTCCAATGCCGCAAGGAAGTACTGCAACAACGATTTCAAGACTCGCACTGGAAATGTGGCATTCACCCAAAAGACACTTCAGATGGAGCTCTTCCAAAGATTCCTTTCGGATTTGAGATTCACAGTTGAGACGCAAGATATGCCGCTACTTGCTTCTTCTGGGAGAATTGTTTCAAGCGAGCGAGTTGAGGGAAATTCATAATAAGAGGATTTTATTGCAGTTCAAATTGCNAATGTCAAATTTTACTTTTTAGCATATTGAGAAACAAGCATTGAAAACTTAGTATTTCTGGAAATATAAATGATCGAAATATAAAACAGTTGGATTATATTTTGTGCTAGAAAATGTACATTATTTTATCGTTGATATTGTGCAACACAGAGAATGTACATAATCTTGTCCGGTTTCAGTTCGTTTGTCGCTCGACAGTTTTAAACAGATGACAAGTCTGCATGTCCCTAAAGTTACGAGGAATTCTCTTTGGAGTAAGGTTATCTTGCACTACAGCGGACTGCTCACATCATGTGGAGAATTCCAATGCCGCAAAGAAGTACTGCAACAACGATTTCAAGACTCGCACTGGAAATGTGGCATTCACCCAAAAGACACTTCAGATGGAGCTCTTCCAAAGATTCCTTTCGGATTTGAGATTCACAGTTGAGACGCAAGATATGCCGCTACTTGCTTCTTCTGGGAGAATTGTTTCAAGCGAGCGAGTTGAGGGAAATTCATAATAAGAGGATTTTATTGCAGTTCAAATTGCTATGTCATGCTCTTGCTTGTTCAACATGATCCCTGGGATTAGTCGTTCTGATAGCTGTACAGCTCTTCGATGGGCAAGGTGATCGCTTGGTACTCGACTACCTTATAGTTTAAAGAGACCAGGCATAGCGTAATAACTCTAATGGTCCTTAATAGCACGATGGAATGATATTCTGAAATTAATAGCGACGACGTGATTTACTGTGTGGTGTGTGTGATAGTGATTTCTAGTTAGGATGTTGAATTTCCGAAGAGCTCCTGCTTTAGGATTTTGCATCATAATAAAGCAAATAAAAGCATCTCTTCTTCGTACAGACTTCTTCGTGGAGTTACCCAAACGTCAAGATGAAACAACCTACAAGAAGTGCAGTCAATACAAGACACTGCAGTGTTACGCATACCCACGTCAAAGGACACCAGAACTTTTCTCCTAGCCGTAAGATCAATGATACTTGCCTCTGATACAGTACCTGAGTGTATTTCAATGACATTAGACATGTTTTATTATTTAGGTTATTAAAAGTTTATAAGAAACACNTGGGATTAGTCGTTCTGATAGCTGTACAGCTCTTCGATGGGCAAGGTGATCGCTTGGTACTCGACAACCTTATAGTTTAAAGAGACCAGGCATATCATCATAACTCTACTAGTCCCTAATAGCACGATGGAATGATATTCTGAAATGAATAGCGACGACGTGATTTACTGTGTGGTGTGTGTGATAGTGATTTCTAGTTAGGATGTTGAATTTCCGAAGAGCTCCTGCTTTAGGATTTTGCATCATAATAAAGCAAATAAAAGCATCTCTTCTTCGTACAGACTTCTTCGTGGAGTTACCCAAACGTCAAGATGAAACAACCTACAAGAAGTGCAGTCAATACAAGACACTGCAGTGTTACGCATACCCACGTCAAAGGACACCAGAACTTTTCTCCTAGCCGTAAGATCAATGATACTTACCTCTGATACAGTACCTGACTGTATTTCAATGACATTAGACATGTTTTATTATTTAGGTTATTAAAAGTTTATAAGAAACACTAAATCGTTTGTTTTGAAACCAACATCGAGAAACTCACCGAATTCTATGCCGTCGCCGCAGTACAGCAGCCTGGGCAGTCAGAAACAATTTAGGCCTCTTTCGGCTACATACCGCCTGCTGAAGCGCTACCGGAGACTGATGATGCTTTCACTTTTATGTCTTGCATTGTTCTTTTGGTCCCGGAACTTGCAAACGGTCCAAAGAAACTACTTGCCAGACGATAATTGGGAGGGGAGCGTGGACCAGGAAATAAAGAGACTGGACCAAATTCTTTTGGATGTAGAATTCGACTCAAAACAGACTGTGGAGGAATGGCTAAGGCCAAGCAAGAAAGTTGCGATTGTAACGATGTTTACGGGAAGCGCACAGGAAATTAAATCCATAACTTTTGAGAACATGAAGCAGTATGCAGCACGACACGAAGGTTACACTGCAATTGATGCTGGCGAAGATCCTAATTTGAAAACGTTTCTGGATGAAACAGATGATTTGATGATGACCAAATTTTACATTATACGACATTACCTCGATTTTTACGACTGGGTATTCTGGTGCGACGGAGACTCCATCTTTTTGAACCATGGCTTATCTTTTGAAGATGCTGGTGCTATTGATGACAATTTTGATCTAACTGTTGCAGTTGGTCACGCAATGGATTGTAAGTTTTATCGTTAGATGTGTTTATTGACTTGTGTAGGGCATTGGGGTCATGTTTTGAATAATGGTCATTTTATGGTCAGATCTAGTCCTTGGTCAATGAGCTTGATGGATACCTTGTGGCAAAACAGAAAGAAAGAATGCCCAAAAATTGTTTATCCACCTTTGAACGGCTGGCTAGTTCCTTGTGGTCAGAATTGGTACTGGTTTCAAGATCAGGGTGCTTTGCATGCTATACTAAGATCATCCATCTTTCCAACTGACTTTGCGTGCCATGTTAAATGGGTCAATATGCGGGACATAAACTCAGAATTACCATGGTATGATGATGGTGACTTGATTGTTCATTTACCAGGAAAGCAGAATGATTTTAGAAAATTAGCATTCGCTGCATTCAACGCTGAAACTGATTTTTCTACTGGTAAAGTCCGAAACAAGCAAGGACCGATAGAAAATGACATACATGACTGGAGAGTGCAGAGAGGACTGTTTGATCACTATTTGGGTGCAGGCTGGAATGTTCCATGTCGTGATCTCTACAAAAGAGTTTACTAAACCCAAGTGAATGTGTTCATGCCGAACTAATTGGTCAAGTCTCAGGCTACAAATAAACCTCTACCATCGCTAAAAAAGGAACGTATATTGTGTCTTAAAGCAAGCATTTCATGTGACAAAAAATAATACTGAAACTGTAGCGCAAATATTGTCGCCATGTTTCCCCTTTCTTTTGCAAGCGACGCCTTTTTGTAATAAAGAATGCTTTACTTCAACATAGACAATGGCTTCTTGGAGGGAGTAGCCAGAGGATTTAAAGAAGCTTTGCTGACATCCTCTCAGTATTTGAGCTTAACTCAATGCGAAACAGTCGAAGGTGCGAATGTTGTCTTGAAGAACAGCTAATTCGTTAGATTTAAAATTGCAATTATGCGCAACTGACTACAGCGATTTCTTACAGAACGAACCCTCCCCCTTGGCCACATCTGTTTTGGCTGCCCGCTGCACAGAGAAATTGATTAGTGACTTTAATTATTTGAGAGCGAATGCTGTGGCTCCGTTATCCACATTTCTAGACTACATTACTTATTCCTATATGATCGATAACGTTATTCTGTTGATTACTGGGACATTACACCAAAGAGATATTAATGATTTGCTGGAAAGATGTCATCCTTTGGGAGTGTTTGATACTATGGGCGCTTTGAGTGTTGCTTCCACTGTTTCCGAATTATACAATGCTGTCTTGATAGAAACACCTTTAGCTCCATACTTCCAAGGATGTTTATCTGCTCATGACTTGGATGAATTGAACATTGAGATTATCAGGAACACACTGTACAAGGCCTACTTGGAAGACTTTTACAATTTCTGTCAGACTTTGGATGATGTTACTAGAGAAGTCATGACGGAACTTCTAAAGTTTGAGGCTGACCGCAGAGCTATAACAATTACTGTTAACTCTTTTGGCACAGAATTAACAAGAGATGAGCGCGCAAAATTATATCCCAGATGTGGTCATATGTATCCAGAAGGTTTGACGAAGTTGGAAAAGACTGAAGATGTTGACAACGTTCGCATTATTGTCGAACAATACTCTGAGTATCGCGGTCTTTTTGATACAGTTGGACTCACTGCCGGTGAAAGAACACTTGAAGATAAGTTCTTTGATATTGAGGTGAAGCTTTCTACAAAGGCATTCCTTCAGCAGTTTCACTTTGGTGTCTTCTTTTGTCTGCTAAAGCTCAAAGAGCAGGAAGTTCGCAACATTGTTTGGATCGCGGAGTGCATATCACAGCAGCAGAAAGAAAGAATTAATAATTTCATCAACATATTTTAAAAGGAGAGCAATAAAACTGTAAGTCATGAGGTTGGTCAATCACCAGACGACGCTGTCTGAACGGTGCTATTTTTAGACAAAACGGATTCAGCATCACTCGGTTCTGTCACGACTTCTTTTTCCAGGTGGAAATTGTGTACCATGTATTTATCTACTTCTGTATTACTGCTTTTTTCCGCATTGGTCCAGTCTCAGACCTTCAGGAACAACGAGGCGATCATTAGATATGAAAACGCTTCTACCTTTACCTATTGGTATCAGTCAGCGGCTGCAGTCTCTATGTACACAGTTCCTATTAATCCCGTTACTGGTTATGCTATTGCTGACTTTGGATCAACTGGATTGCCTGTACGCGGCATCATGGCCACAAATATCAAAGTGGAACATCCTTTAGGGTATCTAGTCGGAGAATCATCAAACATGTACATAAGATATCCTGGTAACTTCAACCTGGATTCTCACTATCCTGCAAGAGTTCTGGCTTACCCAGCCAATGTAAGACAAAGAATCACGGTCGATAATGCAAACCAAACAGCACCAGCAAACTTGGTCTTGGTACAGGATGATGATTTTGGCAACAGCTTTGCTTCAGCATATCCTCTCCAAATTGGTACAGGTACTGGAGAGTTTGTTGAGGTTATGGGAAGAGTTGATTACTCGAACGACATTGACTATTTCGTCGTCTCGATCAGAGATAGTAATCCTGCTGCAACCCACAGTGTCAATTTGTGGATAGAGCCTCCTACTGGTGCCACTACTTATGCTGATACATTGTGCAACTTTTACGATAGCGCTGGTGTCGGATTGGCATCAAACGATGATGCAAGAAATGGTTACGCCGGTTGCAGAATCGCTTTAACGATCAAGGCCAACACAAATTACTATATGACCGTTGCTGCGTATACTGCGGGAATCACGGGAAGATATGTTCTGCGTTATTCGAAGGTTGTTTACACGAGAACAACGTCGTTGACAAGAGGAACAACTTGGACCACAAGTGCAGCAACGACAACTTTGCCAGGTGGTAATGTCACGACTACTTTGAGGGGAACTCCAATTGTTTTCCCTACTACATATGATGCCATCACTTTCCAGTGCGATGGTGGATGTCCTGTTTTGACTGGATCGAGGATTATTGAGCAGACATGTTTGCCGCATGTCCTTTGCACTAATCAAAGACCTAACTATCTCACTGATTGTGTCGAATCTTGCGCTCCATTAACTAATGGCCCTCCAACTACATCAAGAAGAGTTCCAGCTACAACACCAAAAACCACAACCACGAGGGCAGCTGTGAACACTACAAGAACAAGCACGACTGCTGTTAGAACTACTAGCGTCTACATTGCCCCAAGAACTACTGCAAAAGCTGAGGAGCAAAACAATGCCCCATCTCTTGCTTTGGATTCTACTTTGGCAACAATTATCGGTGTTTTAGGCGCTTTTGTTGGTTTGGTTGTGATATGGGCTGTTTTCTGTTTAAGACCATCCAAGCCAAAGTTAGCTCAAGTAAGCGAGCAACAAGCTCAGTATGTTGGAGAACAAATCAGTCAGACAATGATGGCTGGTGCTGGAGGTATGCCAGGAGCTGGTATGCCTTTGAACATGTCAGTTATGGGTGCAATGCCTATGAACATGTCTGTTATGGGAGCTTACAATCCCGCCATGATGAATATGTCGTACTATAATCCATATGCTATGGCTGCTCCTCAAGGTTTTGGAATGCCTCCACAAGCTGATCCGCAGGCTGCACCTGCAAACCCTGGAACATCAGCTGAAGGTAATCCTGAAGGTAATCCTGAAGGTGAAAAGCCAGAAACAGGAAATTAATAACAATAAAATTGTGATTGTCAAGCATCAATTAATTGTGAATATTGAAATGAAGTCTATTGAAATTGATTTTATGCTGTTTATCCCAAAGAAATGTTTAGATGTATGGTGCTCTCATTTTCGATGTTAAACTCCGATAAAGACACCCATTCTGTTTCGTTACCATTTTCATTTCCGACATAAAGGAGCTTGCCTTGATGATAAAGACGTTGTTTAGCAACCGGAACTCTGGTGCAAGCCTCAACTTTGGTCATGACATCAATTACACGGTTTTCCCATGGAGCAAGCCTCAAGACAAACGTTTTCCCATCATGACTCTTCACAAATATTTGAAATGCGGTAGCCGGTTCTGAAGTTACTTTTACAGACCCAAGCCTTGAGATGATTTCATTGATTTTAGCCTTTTCCTCGGTGCAAGAACAAGATATGTATTCAGGCTTTACTGCAGCACCATACTCAACAGCAGGAAAAGCATAATCAAGAGCTTCTTTCAACTGATCCCTAATATTTGGCCCGTCTTGCCACAAAGACACCACATCTTTGGTTGAAACACATGATGCACGTCTTTCAAATGCAGGAGAGGCAGGAGGTGATTGAATAGGATTATTGGGTCTCTTTTCGTGAGATGCGGTGTCATTTTGAGTTATAGAAGAATGTGTTGCCAGCAAGTCATCACACTTTTTTCCGACATCCTTCAAAGCTTTGACGCTTACGCTGATTAAATCGATTGTTTCATGATATCCTTTGCTCTTAGACTCGTGTATTTCTTCAATTTCACGCATTACAACAGCTCTTCTCTCCAACGCCAGTCGAATTACTTCATTGAACTCATTCTGTACCATTTTCTTAAGCCCTGCAGCATTGTTGTCAAGATTATGCTTCATTAAATTCAGTTCGTTGGTGATATTTGTCAAGTCTCTAACTAAATCGAAAGCCTCAGATTGTTTCATTTTAATCTGATGATACAAATTGACTGCGGCATGCTTGACTGTAACAATCTCATGATCCTTGTGGCTTTTCTCGTTGTCTTCACATGATCTTTCAACCATGCATTCAGCGCACAACAAAGTATCACATTCTTGGCAGTAGAATTTAACTTCCTCGAAATTGTGCTCTGAGCACATTAGTAACTTGCGCTTTGAATGTCTCAAGATATCTTGAATCTTCTGAATAGCATAATTCAAAGGAAGATCTGTGATCGAAGGCTTAGACGCGTCTGGGAACTTTGTAACAGCCCTGCATAGTGGACATCGTAAAGTTCCGCCGTGGTGTAAGGCGTTTAGACAAGGAGTGCAATAGCTAGGTTGGTAAGAGGTGTCCCAAACCCAATAAAACCTTACTAATGACCGCATGTTAGTATTCTCGGCATGGAATACTCTTCCAAGCATATGCCGCACTGCAGCTCTTCTTTTACGTCGCGAAAGAGGCCGTTTGCTTTTAGTGATTGTTCGCTGATGTTCCTGGTGGCTGAAACTTTGAGATGATCGACACCTTGTCTCAGCTGATCATCTGCAGCGTTATGAGAAGCTACTCTCCCATCCTCTGAGGCCCTACGTCGTGCAAGGAACCTTATCATTTCGTGGAGAAACAAGAATCTATTTTTGGACCAAATCTACTGTTCTCTCGGCGCAATGAATTCTGTCATGCAATTTGCCAGCTCTTCTGCACAGCCGGGTAGAAGAAAATGTCCCCCATTCTCTAGGATTTTAATCTTGGCTTGTCTAAGTTTTTCTTTATACACATGCGCGAATCTAGATGGATGGACGATGTCTAATATATGAATGTGGTAAACTTATGTCTCACCTTTCTGCCCCCAAATAACAAGGATCTTCTTAGGGTGATTTGAAAGCCTCGAGAATATTTTATCGTCGATCTCTCCGTAGAAGGGAAAATTGTGCGCCAAAGATAGAAGATATTCGCAATGTAATTCATCAGAGTGCATCTGAAAACCAACTCTAGAAGATAGATCAAGTAAACCAGATATTGTAGCATATGACTTAAAGAAGAAATGATCCCACCAACTGACAACATCCGCAGCTAACAGGAGTCGATTTTGTAGGAAGGGCAGCAGAATCGTCGCCAGAAAGACGACCCGTTTCATCATTACAATAATTGAAGGCCCAAGTGGAGACTTGAGCAGATTTAGCATAAAGAAAGATGGTACGCACTGTACGTCTTTAACATCAGGAGCAAACCCGCCCGGTGAGATTAGAATAAGTCTTGAAACTGCATTCGGATTCTTTGCTGCAACTGCCATAGATATAAGAGCACCCATCGAGAATCCACAAAGCGTCACAGGATTATTAATCTCTAAAACCTCTAGCAATTCTAACAGTTGCTCGATAAAGAGGTCTGCATCTGTAGCAACCAACGAGTGATCTGATTTTCCTGATCCATAGAGGTCGAATGTAAGAACTCTGTATCCGCTTAGCAGAAGCCTTTTTGCAAGAGAATAATATTCAAATGATGACATCAGCTCCCCAGGTACAAGAACGATCTCAAAAATGGTTAGGAATTAACATGATCATTAAAATTACCAAATGAGCACGCGGGTTTCCTGTTAAGCTGTAGTATACGTTACCCCTCGATAGCTCAACAATTTGACCACTAAATCCAGATGCTTGTAACATGTCGTTTCTCTTTGTGTTCCACTTAGAATAGTAGTCTGTCAAATACTGATCAAATTCAACTGATCCATCTTGTATCAGGCGTGAGAGGAATCTGAGGATACTTATGAAAAGATCAAACGAGAAAGAGGCTATGTAAGTCGCTAGGAAGACCTGAGTTAAAAGGATATTTGACAGTACTCGCATCATCATGGAAACTTGAAACAAGAGCGATCAACATTTCCAGTTCGACTTTTGATGTTTCTCAGGACAGGCGCCATATTAAAAACTTCTTCAATTGGGAAATGCTTTGCTTCAACAGCCACTAAAGCACATTCGCTGTCCTTAGAAAGAAGACTTCTATTTGATAAGATACTTATAGCGAATCGAGGTGAAATCGCTTGTAGAATTATGAGGACAAGCAAAAAGTTGGGGGTAAAGACGGTTGCTGTATATTCTGAAATGGACAAAGACTCGATGCATACTCAGATGGTTCTGATTTATTTATCCTTTTATTCTAAATTGGCTTTTAGGCTGACGAAGCTTACTACGTGGGAAATGCTCCATCATCGGAGTCTTATTTACGTATGGACAAGATTATAGAAATAGCAAAGAAGTCTGGAGCTCAAGCTATTCATCCGGGTACTTCAGAAACCATTTAAATCTCTAAAGTTCGCAGGTTATGGTTTCCTGTCAGAAAACGCAGAGTTTGCAGAGAAGGTAACAAAGAACGGGTTGGTCTTTATTGGACCACCAAGTTCTGCGATCATAGCTATGGGTTCCAAGAGCGCATCTAAGAGCATAATGACTAAAGCTAATGTTCCTGTTGTTCCTGGCTATCATGGACAGAACCAAGATCCTGAAGTTTTGAAGAAAGAGGCTGACACCATTGGATATCCTGTCTTGATCAAAGCTGTTAAAGGGGGTGGTGGTAAAGGAATGCGTATTGTTGAAAAGCCTGAGGATTTTGATGAAATGTTGAATTCGTCTAAGAGAGAAGCAATGAAGAGTTTCGGTGATGATCGTGTTCTAGTTGAAAAATACTTGGTTAGACCTCGCCATGTGGAAGTTCAAGTTTTCTGTGATACTCTTGGCAACGCAGTTTATTTATTTGAAAGAGACTGCAGTGTTCAGAGAAGACATCAAAAAATCATCGAAGAAGCACCAGCAGTAATTTTACCCGTTTCACTAAAAGCGTTTAATCTTTAGCCTTTCTTGACTCCAGAAATCAGAGAGTCTTTAGGAAAGAAAGCAGTCGCAGCAGCAAAAGCTGTTAACTATGTTGGCGCTGGAACTGTAGAGTTTATCATGGATGCTGATACTCAAAAGTTTTACTTCATGGAAATGAATACAAGATTGCAGGTTGAGCATCCTGTTACTGAGATGATAACTGGAACTGATCTTGTGCAATGGCAGCTGGAAGTTGCATCTGGTAATCGCCTGCCTTTACTTCAAGACCAACTTCGCGCAAAAGGTCATTCCTTTGAGGCAAGAATTTATGCCGAGAATCCTAAAAACAATTTCCTGCCAGACACCGGAACTCTTGTACATTTAGAAACGCCAGAGCCGTCGGATGTAGTTCGTGTGGAAACTGGAGTCAGAAAAGGAGATAATGTTTCAGTCTACTATGATCCCATGATTGCGAAACTTGTAGTTTGGGGCGAAAACAGGGAGCAAGCACTTAAGAAGCTAAGAACGGAGCTGTCTCAATATCGAGTTGTGGGTCTAAAAACCAATATCGAGTTCTTGTTGAGATTAATTGAAAACAAAGGGTTTATTGAAGGAGATCTAGATACTGGTTTTATCAAGAAGTATAACTCCGAACTTTTTCCGCCGGAAGCAGCCCTTAGCCCTACTCAGCTACATTCTACAGTAGCCAGCATGTTGCTGAAGGATATTCTGTCCAAAAAGTCAAAGAATCCATGGGATTCTCCTTTTGCTCTGAACAGCTCTCCCGTAAGATCGTTAGTGTTTCAAGAACAAGAGAAAGATATCGAAGTCGAATGTAGAATAAGTAATGATGGCACTTTGCTTGAATTGGCATCCGAATCTGGAACGTCTTCTGTCACAAATTTCCACTTGCTGGCTTCTGACGATAATTCAGCTAAAATTCGTATGAATATTAACGAAGAGTCGAAAGAATTGACGATAGTGGAGAAAAAGGATACTATCCACGTGTTCTCAAAAGATGGAAATCGTTGGCAATTGAAGAAAAAGTCCTCTTCATTGGATTCTGCACGGTCAGGAAGCTCACAATCAAAGTCAACAGGAGGAGATATCAAGGCTCCAATGCCTTCAAAGATTTCTCAAATCATGGTTAAGCCGGGACAGCAAGTCAAAAAAGGGACTCCATTAGTGATATTGGAAGCCATGAAAATGGAACATGTAATGAGAGCCGCGCAAGATGGAGTTGTTGATAAAGTGCGATACAATGCGAATGATTTGGTCCAGGAAAACGAGATTATAATTAGCTTTCAGAAAGAAGAGAAAAAGTAATACATTAATGAACTTTTACTCATTTTCCGCTTTTACTTGCTTCTTCATTTGCCTTTTCATCAACCCAGTCTGGATTCTTCTTCAAAATAACAAAGCCTTCCAGAACAGGCGACAAAGCCAAAAATTCTTCAGAAGCCAACTCTGCTCTTTCAGTATACGCCAATAACACAGGTGTAGTATGAGTCTGGAACCCAGTGATTGTCTTTGGTTTGCCAGCTTGACCAACAGTGTCAACAGCCTGTCCAACTCGCACCAAAGTTGATACATTATTCAATTCTTCATCTAAAGTAATCAAGAAACGAGGATACATTGCAGTGACCAAATAGTACAAGAAATAATGGTATTTGTCTAGAGCAAACTTCTTTGCATCAACGGCAAAAGTGATGACTGTAGTCAACAAGCCTGCAACAGCAACTGGCGATAAAAGGAATCTGTTTGAGTGAAAGGGATTAATAGAAAGTGTTCCTTTACCCATGTGAAGCAAACCCTGGGAAATTCTTACTAGGAACAAGCAGTTTGGCTCTTTATGGTAGTAGGAAGCCAACTGTCTGAGCATCTGAGCCAAACGAGCATTGTTTGTTCCAGCACCAACCAAGCCCATAGCAAAAATTGCATTCATGGCAACTTCTTGGTCATTGTCGTGAGAATATTTGCTCAAAGTGTCAAGAACTGACACAAGAGGGTTAGACGCACAAAGCAAACCAAAAGCTAAAGGAACAGATTTTCTTATAACAGGTTCTCCGTAATGCATCTAAGGATAAGCAACGCTAAAATAAAGACTTACCAAATGATTTAAAGTTCTCAGTATCATTTGCGATCCAATTTCTTCACCCATGGCAATCAATGCGATACCAATTGTAGCAAATGCTTGGAATGTATCGTCATCCTTCTCCTTGTCAAGAAGATGTTCTGTGCATTCATGTAACATTTCTTGAACTTTCAAAACATTTCCAGAGCCTGCGTATGAACAAGCAGAGACCAACACACTAGCTTGTTTCGACAATGGATGTTCAATAGCCTTCAAAGTCTCTAATGTAGCCAATGATTCTTCGTTCTTACCCAAATATAGCAAACCAAGAGCAAGTGCATAAAACTTGGCGAAAGGCTCCTTCAAAGCATTTTCATCTCGCTCCATCATTGTCTGCAGAATTGAGCTAGCCACATCACCATTGCAAGTTCCAACAAAAACGAGACCCAATGACAAAGCGGCATTAGCAGATAACTCAACATTAAGGCCTGTATCTGTCACAACATTGGAAAGGATCTCGCCAATATCATCTCTTGCAGACCCAGCATAAGCCAAACCTAATCCAGATAAAGCGCTCATTCTAAACAAAACATTCTTGTCTTCGATGTATTCTGTTAAAAGCGCAATGGCTGGGTCGGATTCATTACGAACTCCACAGTTAACAAGACCGATAGCTAGCAAAGCTCCGGCTTTAATGTTATCTTCTGATGAATACAAAAACTTGTCAATTTGCGTCAAACCCATTTCAACATCCCACAACATGATCATACCTATAGATGCAGACGCACTCAACATACCATGGTCTTTGTTTTTATAAATCCAGTTGTTACTTCCATCGTTCTCTTCAGCTAAAACTAACTTATCTTTTCCAAAGCCAGCGTTCAAAAATCCATTAACAATGCTGGCTGCCAAGTTTTGTTTTGCAGAGTCTACTGTAGCACCTCCGCCTAAAATACTGGTCCTAGTGTTTTCTAGATGGCTCTTGTAAATATCTTCAGGTACTTTTGGTTCTAAAACATCCAATTCTCTAGCGTATGCCAGAAATCTCTCCGAGAAACGGCTGTTCCAGAGAATTTCCCTAACTTTCTCTCCGTCTGGCCCGGATTCAATGGTTGCAGTATCTTGTTCACTAAACTGAACCTGTTGTCTGGCCAATAAATAAGCAAGCTGCTTCCTCATTAGCGGATCTGTGCATTCTAGAAAGTCTGACTTGATCATTTGGTAGTCATTGAGTTTCAAAGAAATGGAAAGAGCCTGAGGATGCTGGGCAAATTTCTTATAAATAGTATGAACAACACGGAGCGATTTTAAGTCATCTGGTGAACCCAAGTAACTTGCGAAACTAACAATGTAATTGCAAACTCTTTGATAAGTGTTGACATCGACGAACTCAGGAATTTTTTCAAGCAAAATGTAGCCTGATTCCTCATTAGCGAACAAGGAAGACAATTCCAAAGCCAGGTCACAAGCATCAGGCTCTGCATTATGCGCCATAAAAAACGGAATAATAACCATTGCGAGATCAATCAACTGTTTCTGAGTTATCGTACCCTTGTAAACTTCTTCATCGCCAGCAGCTAAGTCTTGATCTAAAGACAATAACAAGGCCTCTTGCATAATTTCAGCGGATAAGTGACGGACAAACTCATGACCCCAAGCTCCAATTTCGGTGGTTCTAGATCCCAACAACCTGAACTTGAGACAATCTCTTCTTCCAAATTTAAAGACAGGCTCTTTCTTTGATAACTCGCCATCAACATCTGGAACGGCAGGAGCAGCTTCTTCCGGCTTCTTTCCTTGCTGGTCTTCTTTAGAATCTTGTTGGTCTCTTGGTCCAACAGTTTCCTCTGGAGCAGCGGTTGATGGAATGGGGACAAAGTATGTCATTCCTAGTACGGCAAGAATATCAGCCAGTAAAACCTTCTCAGCAGCACTGAGCGACTTTCCGTCAGCGTTGGCAGTGTAAAACTGCGTTAGCTCATCGTAAGCTGGTCTCAAGAACTTCAGCGGTTTAGGGACAGACGTCATGGAGCTTGTCGAGCTTTTAATTAATTCAGCGACTCTTTCCAACGCAGCTTTTTTAGGTTGTCCGGTGGACTGTCCAACAATAACGTCCTTGTGCTTTAGCAATTCATTCTTCAAGGCCAAGTCTTCTTCGCTCTATAACAACAAAGGTAATTAAACTCTCATAAACATTCGCAGCTTACCAAGTCATCGTCAGCTGAAGTTTCCTTGTCCTTCTTCTGTTTTGAAGATTGCTTAGTTTCAGCTTTTGTGGTCGATACCATTTGCGCAACTGTTTCGAGTAAAGAAAGCGAGAATGCGCAGTGTTTTCATGTTTAGATTTTTAGATAATTCTCATCATTATGCCAATGCCGACTCAAAGAAGCAAGGCTATGTTACAAAGTGCTTGCCAGTATTTCTTCCTTAACTTCGATTTTGCAAAGTGATAGAGGTCTGATGTCTGATACGTTCACGCTCACCGTTGAAAACGTGCCAAAGCATTTTACTAAGAAAGACTTTCAGAAGTTTCTATTGTCGAAGCTGCCTGAGTATTTTAAGAACGTAACCGTGTCTAAGAAGTATTCCTTGAGATTTGGTCAAGTTCACGCTGATAAGGAGAGCGTCGATGCTGCTCAGTTGATCAATGCTATTAATGCCCTCACGGTAAAAGGATGTACGCTCGAAGCACGGCTATCCGGGGCAAAGGATGATAAGAAAGATAGTCCTCCTAGAAACAGGCCTGCCAAACGCGTCAAAGTCTATGAAGGCGAGAAATGGGAGCATTTGAATGATAAAGTGACACCGCTTTGGAGGCAGCCATACGAAAAGCAATTGGAGGTAAAACAGAATGATATCAAGAAGATATTGAAGAATTACGAGAAAGAGCTCAAGAGTTTGGATGTTGTTTTGTCTCGAGATGACTATTTACAAGATATTGTTCCATGCCCGGAAGAAGGCAGAGAAGGTTACCGCAACAAGAACGAGTTTTCGATAGGCTTAGAAACCAGAGATGATGAAAATGAAGTTGTTGTTGGTTTCATGCTTGGAATGTACAAAGAAGGCTCTGTCGAAGTTGCACCGGCTGATAAATGCGTTCACATTTGTGAAGTGTCTAAAAGAATTGCATCATGGACTCAGGAATTCATACAGAGGCGTCTTAAAGATGGTTTTAGTATTTACAATCGAGTTGACAAGACAGGATTTTGGAGATTACTGATGGTGAGAATTAGTAAAAGAACAAAAGAAGCTCTGATTTTTATCCAGACCAATTCTCATGAAAACCAAGAAGCTCTTAATTCCTTGAGAACTGATACGCTGAAGTTGTATGCAGAAAAATTCTCTGACTTGCAAGACGAGATTGAAAGGTATTCAGTATTTTGGCAGACACATGAAGGAGTTCACAATGGAATAGTCGCTGAGAACATTGAACTATTACATGGTGGAGAGTTCATTCACGAGAAACTGAACTTGAACGGGTATGAATTTACTTTCCGGGTCTCGCCAATGTCTTTCTTTCAAAGCAACACGCCTGCTTGCGAAGTGTTGTACAACCTCATTGGAAAATTGGTTCAAGAAGAAGACGGTAAAACAGAAGAGAAAAAGGAAAAGATTATCCTGGATCTGTGCTCGGGTACTGGTACAATTGGAATTTCCTTGTCTAAAATAGATGGAATCAAGAAGATTATTGGAATTGAAATCATTCAGGATGCTGTATACGATGCGATTAAGAATGCCGAATTAAATGGAATAGCGGTCGGAGAGAGACTTAATTACATTTGTGATAAGGTAGAATCTGCCTTAAAGTCTGTTCTAAAAGAGTTGAAGAGCGAAGACTGTGACTTGATTGCGATTCTTGATCCACCTAGAGCGGGTGTCGCAAAAGAAGTGATTCAAGCTATAAGGAATTGCAACATTATCAAAAAACTAATCTACGTCAGTTGCAATCCAAAAGCTGCTCTTAATAACTGGCTTCAAATAACTCGACCTCCATCAAATAATTTTCCTATGCAGCCTTTCACTTTGGATCTTGCACAAGCAGTAGACATGTTCCCGCATACAGAGCATTGCGAGTTGGTGTTGAAATTTGTTAGACCATAGAAATTAATTACAGCAAAGTTTATTTCATTTTCTTTTTTGGACGAGCATCTTCCTGCGAAGCAGATCTTTTTCCGCTGCTTTTCTTGTCAGACTTTCTAGGTCTTTCTTCTTCTTCAGAATCATCTTCATCACTGAACTCAGATTCTTCTTCTTCGGACTCCTCATCCTCTTCATCGTAATCGCTTTCATCATCTTCTTCAGATTCGCTTTCTGCACCGCTGACTTCGTATTCTGAAGCACTCTCTTCCTCGCTACTTGCAGCCTCATCCTGCTCTTCACCGATTAAAGTTTGCCAAGCTCCATCCTCGTAAAATCCTAATGGGTCACTTTGAATATTCTTCAGAATAGCAGGCCAAGAAAGAGCGACAGGAGATTCCAAGTAGAAAATATTTGCAAAATCCAACCATTCTTTCAAGTGCTCCAACTGTTTCATTGCAATAGAATTGATATGAACCGGAGTCTTACTGAAATCCTTAAAAACAAAAACCAAGTCAAAGTACTTAGAGCCAAATTGGACACGTTCCAAGTTTGCAATCTCCACATCCCCAAGTTCTATAACTGTGAAAGGCGTTTCAGATAGCTGCACCAGACAACTTTCAGTAGGCTGAAACATGACGTTAGAAGACGCAACGGCACCATAGAAACCTAAAAGGCATTAGAACCAGCACTTGTAAAGATCTTACCTAAATCACGGGAAGGCATGTCAGTAATTATGTCTGAAACTTCACTGATCTTTTCAGCAAAAGCCTTAAACTCCTTATTCAGTCTGCTTCTTCTCTTTCTTTCTTCTTGTTCCGCTTGAAGTTCATCTTCATCACCATATGTTCTGCGCTTCCTTCTCGCATTATTAGTTTCATCGTAATTCATATCAGAAGCGTCTTTAAAGAACTGTACGTCTTTAGTCTTTTTCTTACCAACCATAATCGGATTCTTCAAGTGACAATGCAAGATAACGTACAACTCATGATCGCAAGGTTGAAATATCAAGTGCTTAATGTTACCAAACAAAATATCCAATCTTTGATCACCTCTCACTGGAACAAATCTAAGACCGTTCTCATGAATATGCAAATCACCAGGTAGTCTCTTTCCTTCCAAGTGAGGCCTGATTCCAACATCAGACAAGACTCCCAGATTTCTTCTTGCCTCGACCAAACGATCCTGTTCAACTAAATCAGCTTTCTGTCTGCGTTCCTGTTCTTTCTTTTGCAAATCACGCTTAAGGTCAGTAATTTGCTTGTAAATGTCATTATAACGCAAGCGATCAGTTGAGCGGAAAGTGAAAGAACGGACAAAGTTAGCGTTTGGATCATCATAAGGCAAAACTTCATCCTTCTTTGTTCCAGTTTGCCCAGGAGTGTTGAAATTAAATCTCAGATAAGTGTATTCACCTTCTTCACTCTTGCTGAAATTCTTCAAAGTATTGAAGTGAAACGGAACGGACATTCCAAACAACGGCAAGAAAATGGTTTCTTGTCTACGATCAACATAAATGTGATTCTTTGAAATTCCAGATGGATACTGCGCAACACCACGATAGGATTCATACTTTCTGAAAATCTTCTTCGCTTCAGCTTCTTTGTTAGCGTCTGCATCTTCCTTGTTAGAGAATCGCTGTGTTCCCTCTTTGATGAGAGTTTCTAGAAGATCTCTCTGATGCTCGCGTCTCTTCTGTTTTACTTTCTCCTCTGAGTCTGGTGTTCAAAATCTTGCTCTTCTTTAATCCAGCAGTAGGGTCTACAGGCTTCTTGGATTTTGCAGCTGGAGAAGCTTCAGCATCTTCAGAAGCTTTAAAGAAGTAAGAATTCGTGCTCAAATCCTTTGATGCATTGCTGATTAAAGAAGATGATGAATCTCCGACAACAAGAGTATCAGCAAGCAACAAAGCATATTCTTTTCCGTTCTCATTCAAGTTCTGGAACCCCAAAATCAAATTGATTGTCATGTCTTTCTTGATAATCGTTTCATTCTTTGCGCTGATTACGAGTAATGAGTCCCTGTACTCAATACCAGTACCGAAACCAAGAGTCTTTGGCAAATGCTGGACCAAGTTAGGCTCATTTTCTCCCAACCAAGCTTGTGCTGCTTCATAAACAGCCTTCATTGAGACGCCGTCTTTAATCACTGTGCTGACCAAATACTCTTGCAAAGACAACAATTTTTTGTAGTAATTCTGTTGATTAGTGGAAGGATCGATAAGAATGGTTCTTCCGACGTTAGAACAGTAAGAAGAGTATCGAAGGCCGACCGACGCCAACACAACACCTGCAACAAGCTTCTTTTCATTAGACATTGCTGAAGGTTTCAAATCGTAATCAGAGCCACTTTGAAACACCGGAGTATAACACCAGTCTAACAAACCCAACTCGATTCCTGAATTCAGCAAACCACATTTCCCAAGAATCTTCTGATTCTCCAACACTTTCTCAATTTTAGTAGACAAGTCTTCATGTTTAATTCTCTCTTCGTCATCAATTATGCGAGCAATTTCATTAATGACATACTTGCTCATAATTGCAGAAGAAGCATCTGCAGCAGTCTTCATCAGTTTCATCTCTTCTGGATCCTTAACAGCCAACAGGTGCGAAATTCCAGCGGTAACATCAACTTGTTCTAACCCAAGCGCCTCGAATTTCGGTTTCCATGTGTTCTCGTAAAGATCACCAGAGTAGTTATCCTTCGAAATCAAACCAACTTTTGCATAATTCTTGACTTCTGCCAGGAATTCACCAAAAGACTTTTCCACTAATTCCTTGTCTTTGTTGCTGATGGTAAAGCCAACAATGTCAACAGTTTTCGCGCTTCCACTGTATGAGTTTGCTTGCTCAATGATGTCTCGCTTTTTCTTTGAGCAAACGCAGAACATTTTATCCTTCGTAATCATAATGTAAGTATCCGGAAATTCGTATGACATGAGATGGTTCTGCAGGGAAAGGCCCTTCTGATAAATTTGCTCCTCCGAAGGCTTTCCGACAGGCAACACAATACACTCAGCTCCTCCGTAATCGTCTGGATTGTCCTTCAGAAGATTAATTTTAAATAAAAACTACACATTACTTTCCAATGGCTAAGAAGCCTATTCATTCTCCTGTGGAACTGCTCAGAATTCAGTGCGTACTCCTCGGCCATGTTTGCTTTCGAAAAAGATGATGCATCACCGATCATTTCGATTCAGAGCACTCGCGCGATAGTTTCAATACAGGAGGTTTTCTTCTGTTAAACTTTGGACATACACGCGATTATTTATCCCAATTGAAGGAACTGGTAATACACGGTTTGCTGTGCCAGTTATCTATTCTAAGCCTTATTTCGTGACAAGTTGTCAAAGTAACCACGATCAACAGTCAAGGACTTAATTAAGTGAAACGTAATCTCGTAATTACTTCAAAATGCTCCCGAGAAGCAGTAAACTTAAACCGTGCCCTCTTTCATCCCTTTTTTACGAACGCTCAATGGGGAAATCTATCCGCCAAGCGAGCGTCGTTATTTTTGCGATTGTTTCCAAGCAACACGAACTCAAATCTCTCTCAAATTGAATTGATGGTACATTTCCCCTATAATCTTGAATAACACATTTAAGAATACCAGAGAACTCTCAGTGCTAAGATCTTCTGTTGACGCAGTTGCCCCAAACGGCTTGAAACAAGCGCTCGAAGGAAGAGATCCTGTGAATCTGTCCACTCCAACAGCTCAGAAAAGAACGCTACCTGAAGGATTTCTTGGAGAAGACGGTATCTTTGCCTAATCTTACTGACTTTCAGTTGTTTCAAATAGTCTGACGGAAAAGGCTGAAGAGCTAAGGAAGAAACGGAAGGTGATACAGCGGGACATGAATCGAATTATGGAAAGATATGACGCATTGAAAGAAAGGTATACACTTCTTACTGGTTTAAGAGTAACTTATGATCAGTCTATTTCGAGATAAGATGCAGCTTCTGGAAGAGGAGCAAAGGTTATTAGGGGCTGGAACACATCCTTCGTTGGAGATATCTCTGGAAGAAATCGAAAAGGCAAAGGAGTTCAGGTTTAAAGTTGCTGAGACACGGCTGAAACTGTCAAAGAAATGCATTCAGAATCATTTCGACACAGATTTATATTTCGTCAGCTCAACTTTCCAGTCCAGGAAGACTGAAGTGCGAAGGGAAATGCTAAATCAGCTACAATCTTTATATATCGGCTATTTAATGCAAAGCGAGAAAGTCAGATTCGATGGTATGTTATAATCGCTCGTGGGAACTGATCATGCTTCTAGACGACATCTTAGCTTTGTCAAATAACGTGCAAGACAACGAAGAAGTTATACAATGGCGTCATGATTTACTTCCGCCGTCTGTGAATTCTCTGACAAAAGCCGAAATCTACGACGATATCACAAGCATTAAGCAGGCTTAATCTAACTTTCTCTATGCATGAAACAAGTGCGTGTCTTTATTTGCGCAGGAAGCAAATAGAAACCACGTCTTTATGGGTTTTACTTTGACGTCAAATGAGCATTATGAGTTCTCCCTTTACCGTTTATTTTTGTTAGCCATCAAAACAATTGCTTGTTCTGTTTTAACTTTCAATGGTCCAATTTGATAAGAGGCTAATGACCATTTTAGTGGAGACTTCTCAACTTCCACACCACTGAAGGTTTGTATCTTGTCAATTATGTCAAAGTTACGAGAGTGAAGAGAAGGAGTTGATGTGATCAAATGTGTAAACGTTGTGAAATCCTCGGCTTTAACCAATGTTTCGTTTTTGCTATAATTCCAAATTGAATTATCTG
Organism: Amoeboaphelidium occidentale; assembly: GCA_023515795.1. Taxonomy (NCBI): domain Eukaryota; kingdom Fungi; phylum Aphelidiomycota; class Aphelidea; genus Amoeboaphelidium; species Amoeboaphelidium occidentale. The sequence goes on along the minus strand of JALGPX010000154.1, from coordinate 2,277 downwards.
TGCCATGGAACAAACGATCTTTTCTGTTCTCTGTAAATCTTGTTACGCCTGTCATTGCAGAGTACGTATCAATATGAACATGAACATTCGGATCGTTCACAATTTCATGAAATCGTGTAATAGCACTTCCACCAGGATAGTTCATGGATGAAATATGAGTCCAACAAATAACAAATGCAAAAGAAAGCATGAACATGACGGACATAAAGAACTTGAGTGGAAGATGTTTCAAGACAGATTTGTTGCGATTTCGGTAAATTTGAGACATGGTCAGAGCAGCTAAAATATTCCACAACGGTACAATATAAAATATGAATCTCCACTCTTTGTGACGCAGAAAAGAGTATAACGAAACAAAAAGAATTGTAGGAGCCCACAAATACGCATACGATCGTTGAGATTTCATATCAATGAATATTTGCCATAGACCCAAAGGATATGCAAATAAAATCAGAGCAGTGAGATGTCTTGTAAAGTAGTAATGCCAAGGCGAAACTCCCCATTCCGATGATTTGTTCAGTAAAACATTAAAGTATAACAATTCTGCCTCAGGATATAACCAGCGTTTCCAAAACCAAGAGTCAAAAAGCACAGTAGTTACCAGGGCAATAACGGCAACTTTCACGCTTTCTATAACAGTTCTTGCAAAAGAAAACCGTTTCAACACAAATACTTCCGTGAGAACTATCGGGCCATACAAAATAATCAGTTCTGATCTAAACACGATCCCAGCAGTCACAAACCACGCAATAAACTTTAGCCAAATGTTATTCACATCTTTTATAAATTTAGCATCATGGCTCGCTATAAGATACGAAAACGATTTTGAAACCAGAACAAAAGCGAAGATGTTTGGCAAAGTTCTGGATGCATAAAACAGCCCATGAAATTGAGTAATTGTGAATAGAAAAGTAAACAATCCCACATCATTCCCAAATGCAGACGAAACGGCACGCCTTAGATCTCTCAGTGCAAGTACAACAGCTAGCCCTAACAACACTCTGAGAAGAACTTGCTCATGCAGTTTATCTTCAAAAGCCTGACCGAATACAGCCTGTTTCGCTTCGGAAATTAAAGTCACAGGCAGAGACAATAAAAACGCTCCTATTGAAGTTCTTGGCACAACTCCAGGGAATTCCAGATGATCGAACTTGCTGATATTCCACCGATAATGAATAAAATCATGCGCTGCCTGAATATTAAAACTCTCCTCGACTTTTGTGTATGGGCACCAGACAGTAAATGCTGAAACTAAAGCAAAGTGAACAAGGGTCAGCAGATTATCAGTCTTCATTCAGTTTGCCGCAAGACGAATCAAGACAAGACAAGACAAGCTTTTTTTCAATATTTCATCCTGCAACTTGGTATTGTTAAAAAAAGTCGATCTTTTCCGTAATTTATCTCTCTGCTGAGATGTTATTTAGATCGACGTTACTCTTTTGGGCTGCAGCTCTTTCTCCTTGAAACGTCCGCCATGCTAGCACGTTCTTCTGCAGTGACTTTATTTAGAACTGTTACTGTTACAATCTCACACTCTTATGCTTTCATACTATGTATAGTTTTACTATGCGTACACTCTTTTACTTTTGTCTCGTAATCATCTGCTCGTCTTGTTATGCGTTTACAGAACTTAATCGATACTTAGAGAAAATTTACTATTAAGAAGAATAATGAGGAACATGAAAAGAAGATATTCACGAAAACTTGCTGGAGATTTAGATGAAAGTATCTCACAGAGACCATTCTGTCAGTTCTTTTGCTGCTGCTGAAACTTCTACATGGCCGTGATACTTTGGAGAATGTTGCACTCCATAATTATGTTCAGAACTTTGACTAGGAAAGATTTGGATACTACCACTGCAGATCGTGTCGAAATACTCAAGATTAGATGAATGCGAAAGAGTTTTAATTGAGGATGCTTCTTCTTTGAACAAACTCTTGCTTAAGGCGCACAAAGATCACACTGCGTAGCAGTATTTTGCTCCTCTGGTGATGCAGTCAATGCGCTGAAAGACGTTGAAACAAGTTGATTAGGCATTTCTTTTGAGTTTCAGTCCATGATAAAAAGGTTCTGAATGAACAACAATTAAGGCGAACAATTAGATGCTAAGCACGAATATCGAAATAGAATCGGTTTAAAAGTTTATCTGTAGATTTTCAACTATATTGTATAAGCCCATCATTTACATGGCGAAAGTGGCTTCAACGAGATATACAACCCAGTTCTAAACCGATACCCATGAAACTCTCATGTCCGAGTCTTTGCTTACTATTCTG
>JALGPX010000199.1:0-12709 GCA_023515795.1 Amoeboaphelidium occidentale | reverse complement strand
ATCAATGAGTTTTTGGTCACCAGACAAATCTGCAAGATATACTGCTGGTTTTGGCTCTAAAACATTAATGAAGACTCAGTAGAATATTACGTTTCAATTCTATAGCTAATTCAACGCAATACTTCAATAAGTGCTTGCAGAAGGCATCCTCCGGCCGGCGGAAAGCTGATATAGTTCTGTAAAGATTTTCACATTCTGTGAGAGCATGAATCAGATACAAGAAAGCAGTCAAGGAGTTTCCTTTCTTCCTATGTACATATCCTAGTCTTGCCGTCCAGTACAGCTTTCCAGCTCTTGTATTTTCATATTGAAATTTATCAAACTCGTTCAAAATGACGTACAACAATTCTATCGCAACATCATAAGCGCGCTCGCGCCTTCTGACTTCTTTTTGAGTACTTTCAAAATCAATTATACAATTACTAACAAACACAGATGGAATTTTGTCAGGTATCGCACACAATGAAATCTCGCCGAGAATCAGAATAAGTTCCCAACTCTCTACAGAACCCTTTTCATAAGCCTTTCGCAGTAATTTCAAAGCATCTTTAACCACGTCTGGAAACCGAAACATGTAAGACTTGAATGCATCGTTATGAGCAGGCACAGAAACCTTCTTTTCAGATACTTTTGCACTTCGAAGAGAATTTATAACTGTGGTGAAGTCGAAAAGACAATGAACAAACTCTTTGATTCTCCTGTTATCTTTTACTACAGGCCCTGAATCTGTTCTTGCAGCTAACACTTCATTGACAGGTCTGTTTTCAGCAGCATCAACTAATGTTATCAACTGCGACATGATGTTCAAATCATCAGTTGCTCCAGGTTGTAAACTTAATTGATATCTCCAAACCACAGCAAAAATGTTCTGTAAGTAGTCTGACCCGTAGTGGTATTGGTAATATAAATCGACAAACGGTTCCAAAAGCATCTTCAAAACAGCCCTACTCTTGATACTTTCCATGAATTGATCGTACGGAAGAGATAACAATCCGATAATTGTCTTTTCGTAAACTATAGTACTATTTTTCATGTCTTCCAGCAATGTTTGAGAACTTAGACTCTCGATGCTTTGGTCATAGAAAAGAACAGCTTTCTCAACATCTCCAACATCTGAACACCCTCTCGCAAGAATTAACTTCAAAACAATGTTTCGGTAATCTTTGTCATTTATCTCTTCATTAACAATCTTGAACCCCGCGGCAGAATCTATAGTTATCCTACTCTTTCCTCCAACCCAAGAATAATCTCGCAAAGCTTCATCATTGAAATATGAAGCAAAAGTCCAATTTCCAGGCAAATCAGGAGCATCCATGCTTGACTGGAACACCAAGTACAGAATATTTACAACATTCTTGTAAACAATTTGTTTCTTCCTTGCAAGCAAATCTATGTTGAACCCTCGATTATTGTCCAATAGACTAAACAGTTCCTGTTTGCATACCTCTTCTTCTTCAACCAATCTATTAGCCAAGCAATAGATGACATAAGACGATCCATCTTTCCAATGCCTTTCTAATAAACTTTCTAAATCCAAGGCAGCGTCCATTTGAGGCGAACCTTGTGACACAAGTCCTCTTGCCCATTTTAACGCTTCTTCCAATTCTTTCACATTCAACTCAAATTCTGCATCAAATGTTTTCTTGACAGCAGCGATAGCGTTGTATGTCTCTAAAACCCATGAAGCTTTCTCTGTAACATTCCTCTTGTAATAGAACCATGCCAAATCAGAGAAAACAATTATAGCGTCCTTGTTAATCTTGCGAGCATAAGCCAAAGTCTGTTCCAAGTACTGTTCACTAAATAACATCTTCTCATTTAGCAACTGAGCAAATTCCGATGCGTGACCGAATTGCGTCTCAGCAACCACATCTTGCCTTGAAGCACAAACACGAACGACAAAGCGATGAAACAATACAGGGCAGATACGCCAAAATGCATCCTTTCCAAGACCAGAAGACGTATAATTAAACATTCCCAGAACCAAAAGATATGCCTTTTCATCATCCTGGACGATAGACAACCATTCTCGCAAGGAGAGCTTTAAACTTAGAATGATCTTAATGCAAACATTTAGCGCAAACTCTTGCTTCTTTGTAGTCATATACAATCGATTAGGAGGCTTTGGAACTAAATTGTCAATGTCCATCTGCGCCTGGTCTTCAGGAGTATCGCTGCAAGCCAAAGGAATCAGTGATTTCGTAAATGTCGGAAGATACAGACAGAACGTCTTTAGTACAGATTTTGCTTCACTAACAGCTTCGATATTTCCGGAAAGACATGAATTTATCAGGTCCGATAATGCTGAGGCATTTAAAGCGTATTTGAGGTAGATTTCCTGTTCTACCGGGTTGAAGTACATCTATTATGCAAAAGAAAGAAGGATCAAATGGATTTTATTCTGTAAACTGGAAGATAAACACAATTCTTACATGAAATACTGTGGCGTGTTGTTCCTATTAGCTGGGATCAGGCGTTCTTGGTCTGGAACCGCACTGAAAATTACGAAACTTGTATCATCAATCTTATCTTCTCCAGTGACCTTCATTAAAGATGCAACATTACCACATCTAAACATTTAAATTATCAGACAATTTTTCTTAGTCTTACCTGTAGCAGTAATTTGGTGCTGACCATACTGTTACAAGATTCTCATCTGGAAACATGAACTTGTAGCCTTCTTGTACCAATTGATGAGCTCTTGCTACCAGAGTAAGATCATTGATGTGCGTGAATTCTGTAGTGACTTTACTCCCAAACAGGTAACCAGCACCGCGAGGAGAAACAGCCCATGCTTCCATATCTTCAGGATCTGACCACATTAAATCACAAAAAGACCCCTGATTAGGAATTTCCTGACACCGCTGTATTGTGCGTATTTGATCTAGAGTGCGTATATCTGGAGATAAACCACCGTGCACACACAGAATCCTGCCATCAATGATCGCAGCCAAAGCGAGACAGTCAAACACTTGACAGCAATACTTCCATACATTTGCATTTCCGTACTTTTGAATGCATTCATCTGATCACAATTAAAATCTCACTTTAAGAGGGACTAACCATAGAAACCATAGACTTGTGTGATCTGCCTTGATTCATGGTTTCCTCGCAGCAGAGTTATTGAATCTGGATATCTTGCTTTAAGAACAAGAAGCAGAGTAAGAGTTTCCAATGAGAAGTATCCTCTGTCCACAAAGTCACCCTGAAGCATACAGAAAAAAGAAAGGATAAGTACAATTCACTAAAGATCTACACAGAGAAAGCGTACCATGAAACAGTATTTGGTATCAGGCAAATCCCCACCCACTCTGAACAGTTCCAGCAGATCATAAAACTGGCCATGAATATCTCCACAAATTGTTATTGGAGAAGATAGAGGCTGAATGTTCGATTCTTCAATCAATAGATCCTTAACCTACACCAAGCCAATGAGACAGCGTCAGTATCCACACCGAACTTATAAAAGGAATTACATATTCACAAACTTTCTTCATTGCAAGTTCCGGAAGGGCCTGACACTTTTTGATTTGTTCCAGATATTCATCCAATAATTCTGTCTTCATTTCTTGTTCTTCTTTTGCTGGAAATGACAAAAAGCACGGCGGCGAATGCGCAACAGGACCAACAGCCACAGGATACTTCGATGCCACGGAATGCGCAGGCGATATCGTTAATTCTTCAGTCGATGGGCGTTTCTGAAGTGGAGCCGCGAGTTATTCATCAATTGTTGGATTTATCGTATCGCACTTCTGTGGATTTCATAGAGACAGCCAATGGATATGCTGACCATTGTGGAAGGGACACAATTACAGTGGAAGATTTAAAATTGGCCATCAGCAACAGAGTGCGCACAGAATTCTCCGGTGTGCCTCATCGTGAGTTGATTATGGAAATTGCTGCAGAGAAGAATAAGGAACCTTTACCGCCAATTACAGAGAAATTTGGTTTGCGTTTACCTCCAGAGAAATCATGTTTAACTCAGCCTAATTATATGGTTCTTGGGCCTAAGCAGAATTGAATAAATCTTTTGTATCTGTTTCAAGTTATCTCAAGTCGTGCTTTGGTATCAGAGGGTTGAAGGTACCAAGCTGCCGGTTGGGATGTCACGTGTCACTTTCCTTTTAAAGCATTTTATCGCATCTTTCTAAGAACCTTCCTTTTGAATTCCGACTGACGATGCAAACTGCAAAGATTTGGTTCGATAATCTTTCCACTACAAATTTATTTCTGCGATACCGTCCGGACCTGCTGCAGTACTTTTCCTTCTTTGGGCATCATTCCGATCATAAGAAGAGTCTAATAACGAATGCGCTGAGGGATTTCTTGCCCAGGGATCCCATGCCGCACGGTTTCAAAGTTACTCAAGTCATTCCACGTATTAAAGATCGCGGTGTTCTTGTGGAATTTACTTTTAAAAGTGAGGCTAAAGGGAATACTGATAATTCTGCTGTTGCTTTGGCTGATATTCTTAAAATGATACGCTCGCACTTGAACACTGGAGATTCTGTTACGGATGCCCCAAAGTTCTTTACGTATGATCGCATAAGGGCATTTCTTGTTAAGGGGCAGCCTTTTCTGGAGGATATCAGTTCCAATTTGGCAAGCTCTAAAGTTAAAATTGAAATTTGGGGTGGCGAGCTGAATTCTGTTGAGCCCTTGTTTGAACAGTTGCGTCCGTTTGGAAGGATTTTCGATTTGACTTTGTTCAAAGATGCAAAAGTCCCGTACGCCGTCGCAACATTCCGTTCTGCTTGGTCTGCTTCAAGTGCAAAAATTTGTCTTCATGATGCTGTTCTGAAGAATTCTACTCTGAAATTTTCTTATGAACCAAGACTCAAGACAAATGCTTTGCTTAAATTTATTAGCGATCATCCCAGAATATTTGTGCCTTTAGGAGCTACTGGTTTATTGGCTTTGTCTTATACTGTATTTGATCCTATGCGTGTATTCTTTGTAAAAATGAAGATGAATTGGTTTCTAATTGAGTGGCCTTCCTATTTGACATTTAATTCTGATGCTACAACTCGCTTCAAGAAGTGGATCAAGTTTAATTCATGGTGGAAGGTTGAAGATGAAGATGGTCCTTTAAGTGTGTTTGCTGGTCGTCACAAGTTGGAGGAAAAACTAACGAGTTGGTTGAATGATCGTCCGGCAACGTTCATGTTGGTTTTGGGTCCTCGAGGATTTGGTAAACACAGTCTTGTGTACAATTTGGTCCAAGACAGAAAGTATCGTTTAAATATTAATTGCGAGGAGATTGCTAATGCAGCTGATGTTGAGTTTGGGTCAATTTTGGCAAGGCAGATTGGTTGCACGCCTACATTCCGCTCTTTTAGGTGGTTCGCGAATGCTGCTGATACTGCTTTGACTGCCAGCACTGGACAGAAGGGTATATTCTCAAGTCCAGTTGAATTTGAATTGAGGAAAATACTACGTCTGGCAACCATCGCAATATCTGACATTGTGGCTAAGCAAAAGAAAGCCGGAGACATAGTTGATTATCCTGTCATCTTCATTTCAGATTTTATGTCTGCTGATGCTCAAACACCTGCAGGAGCGGAATTCGGAACAGGGGAAGCTAAAAGGAGATTCTATGAGGAACTATCTGCTTGGGCAGCATTCTTGTCACAAAACGAATTGGCGCATGTGATTTTTGTCAGTAATTCTGGTAATAATCCATCTGGGCAGAGTCATGAAGGAGGATCTGTATCTAAAATGTTTTCAAAGTTCATGGACAGATCATTTGAGACTATTGTGTTTTCTGATGCCTCAAAGCCTGAAGCAATTAAGTTTGTCAACGACCGTATTGATGGATCCTTGACTCCAGAACAAGAAAAACTATTGATTGAAAATCTTGGAGGAAGATTAGATGATCTGGATAGCTTCGTTTTAAAATTGAAGAATGGACAGTCATTTAAAGACGCAATGGATGATTTATTATTGCGTGCTGTTTCTGAAATTAGAAGACAAACACATTCAATTAATCATAGTTATTCTGCACGCCAATATTGGTACATGGTCAAGACCCTTGGGCTTAAATCAGAAGTTGGTTACATTACTGCAAAATACTCTGCAGAGTTTGGAGGTAATGAAGAACCAATTCATGCTTTAGCAAGGCAAAACATTATTACAATCATTTACGACATCACCGGAAATCCTATCAAAATAGTTCCTTCCAAGCCACTGTATGGTGCTGCAATGAAGAAGATCCTGACGAGCGGATTCTACTATTTCATGGAGATCGCAAGCTTGAGGGATCAGTTGAAAGATGAAGAAGTTCAAGTCATTAAATGCGAAAGTGAATTGAAAGATTTGGCTAGTTTCATTCAAGCAGAACCGAAATCCATGTTTGGCGGTAATGATGCAGTTTCAAAACGATTCAAGTTCATATCGAACAAGCTGCTGAAGTCCCAAGAAAAGATCGAGAAACTAAACAAGGATTTGGAAGAATGCAAAGCCCTGGCTGAAAAGATGTATTAAAAATATAGTAATTTAGTATTTTGCACGGTCTTTGAAAGGGAACCTCTGAGTCCGAATGTTTTGCGTTTCTCAGCCGCCATGTCGAAACAGCATTTGAAGTTGACATCGCACGTTTTAAACACCACAATAGGGAGGCCTGGAAGCGGAATAGAAGTTAAATTGTTCGAACGCTCCAAGACAGCTACAGAATGGACGCTACTCGCGACAAAGTAGATTTTTCCGGTTCACAGTTATTAACTGATTAATAGAACGACTGATGCTGATGGAAGATGTTTATTACTTCAGAAGGACGCCGTTACTGAAGGTCCCTGTGTATTTAAAGTCACATTTGAAGTTGGAGGATACTTTAAAACGCTTGGCGAGAAATCTTTCTATCCATACGTCGACATCGAGTTTGAAGTCGAAGACCCTCAGCAACACTTCCACATTCCGTTGTTACTCTCAAATTACGGATACACGACGTACAGAGGAAGTTAAATTTTAATAAATTTACTCATTTAATAAAGCACGATCGCTAGAGCAACAGACAATGCGATTGTAATTACAAAATACATCCAGGCCATTATAGTGATCTTTCTCCCTTCTGCAGCATTTCTAGGAACGGTATTCGGTCCGGTTGCTATCAAGGCTTCTTCCTCTACTGCATCGCGGTCCAAAGTATCACTGCTTGTCTTTACCATCAAATGTTCATGCTTCTGTCCAACAAACACTTCAAAGACAACGTGAATGAGAAAAGTAAGTGCGAGTATCGCCCCTACCAGCAACCACCACCACATTTGATTGCTCTCATTGTATTCTGTATAACGTATTAAACCAAGCACACAATTCACAATACCAAACAGCATCACAAACCTTCCAAGCCACCAATGAATCTTGTCTGGGTAAAAATGAGGAGCTTTTCCTTCATACCATAGAGCATTAGATAGATATCCAAATACAAGTTGAATTGGAATTAAACCAGCCAAAACAACACCAAAGATCTCGTGTAAACCCCATTCATCTACGCGACCATCCTTATCAACAAGAATCAGAATGAAGGCTGTTACAAACAGAAGAGCAGCTAGAATCTGTACAGCCCTATGGATAAAGAACCACTTGGGGTAAATAGATTTCAAGTATCTGGCTGTAAATGAAGCTGGAACCATAAGCACGACGAATGAAACAAACATGAGGACGCCATGCCAATAAGACAGACCTGGAACATGATCAACACCTTCTTCTCTTCCGGTAATCAAGTTGACATTGAAACGCTTAATAGTTCCCTTGTGCTTCTGAAGTTCACCAATATCTGAGAATGCACCAGACGCAACAGCAAAGTAAATCATGCGATTCTCAATTGGATGATCTTTTGAGTCGCCGGTATTTAAAGCCCTAGAAGCAACACATTCAGCAACCAAATGCTTATCTGTCACATAAACATCAGACTTCAACAAAGTGACATCATCACTACCTCCTATATCCGTATCCAGAGCAGGAACACCCGTCGCCTCAGCCCAGCGATCAGACACAAGACAGCCCTGGCGTAAAGGCACAAATACGATCATATCAGATCCCTTCATTTGATGCTTTTCCAAATTCATTGAGAGCGCAATCCAAATCTTTGGTACGGCTTCGTAATCTTTAGGGACAGCATTTTCACCTTTGGAGATATTTCTGAAGACAGAAAACTGAATATCCCCATCCTTCACCAGCCATGAGAGCGTCAGAGTATCATCAGGAAATTCAATTGTTCTATAAAACGGTCCTTTTGAGTGTGCCAAAGTGAATGAGGTAGCAGCCACCAAAAGTATCGCAGCGAAAGCGTTCCAAAATTTTGTCATTACACAATCAGAACAAACGCCGCCATTAATTTGACTTCAATGTTTTGCCAAAGTTACGTTAACAAACGCGGAATATTTTATGGTTTGCGATCATTCAGAACATTCAGGTTCTCTTCATCGAAAGGCAATACTGCGCCAAGTAAACTTCGAGTGGAACCAAAGAAGAAATCTTGTTGGAGTTGTGGCGAGAATATTCCACAGGCCTGCATAGTCTGCCCTTCAAATCCCTGCAGGAAACTGCAGCCTGTGACCTCCAAGACGTCGTATTTTGATATTTTGAGTGATCATGCTTCTTATAAGTTGGATGAGAAGGAACTGCGGCGAAAGTATATCGAATATCAGCAACAGTTTCATCCGGATTCTCTTATAAAGCAAAAGAATGAATTAACAGAGAAAGAATTGAAGTTCGCTGAGGAGTTCAGTCAGTGGCTAAACAAGGCGTATCACACTCTGAAAGATCCTTTGCAGCGAGCGCAGTACATTTTGGAATGGCTTGGTTCCGGAATTAAAGAAGATGATCGTTTGAACGGTTCAGCAGAAGATCAGGAATTTTTAATGGAAATTATGGATTTACGGGAGATTATTGAAGACGCGAAGGAGCGAAGGGATGTTGAGCCTGTTTGTGCCAAAGTTGAGAAAATGATTCAGACAGAAATGGCAAGGCTTGTTCCAGTTATGGGCGCTTTATGTGATCAAGTAGAAAAGGATCAGGATATTTCCAATAACAAGGATCTCGTAGAAGCCAAAAATATTATTGTTAGGCTTCAGTACTTAAAGAAGGTCGAAGATCAATGCAAGAAGTTGGAGTGTTGTTAAAGCATTAAGAATATATTGATCTATTCAAGAAGATACTATCAGAAAGTCGTTTAAAGTGAGCTGATTTAGGATGCTTCCGTGTGCTCTTCGTTCTACCTGATCAGAATAATTCCAGCTCAACAATATGGGCTGTCTTCATGCGATGGGGCAAACGATGTGTTGAGGTTACTGTTCTTTCAGTTTAGAGTAGGGCTCCGAGAATAGAATAAGAATGAATATCAGGGGCCATTCTTGCACTTCGACAGAATAAAAAAGTATTATTCTTATTCTCGGAATGAATACCTAGCTTTATTCTTACTATTCTGGAATAATTATCTATTTTTAGATCTTAGTTCAATTTCAGCGTTTGCTTATGTTTAAACCAGCTTTTAAGGCATTGTACAGCTTGAATAGTCTCGTTTAAAAGGGATGCCCGGTGGTCTGGTACTGTAAACTTCGCAGAAGAGACTATTCTTTCACAAGGAGTGGATGAACCAACAACACACAAGTAATCCTTGGCCAATGCAGCGACAGAAGGGTAGGCATGCGCATGATTTTTCCACCACAGAAGGAGATCTTCGTCGGATTTGACTCGCGAAAGTTGAAGATACTTTTCCAATTCATTAAATTCTTCCTCCTCCTCAGATTCTGAACTCTCTGGGTTGAAAATCTCATTCAATACGGAATCATCATTCAGAACAGACCCGTTATTCTCACTTGTATTAGCGATAGCTAAAGACTTATTCAAGGATGCATAACGTGATGCATATATCGACTGTATTTGTTTTTTAATCTTGCCGTATTCTAAAAGGTTGTTCTTGTAGTATTTCTCAAAATACAATAGATTACTCCTCGGGTCCAGTACTGTAGCAACTGTTAAATAAGAAGATAATAAGCAGAAGTACTTCTCGAGCTTATACTTTACATTTGCAGCAGATTTTGCCAAAGTATTCTCAATGCAATCAGGATCCTCCATGGGTGGATCAACTTGAATATATTTGTCGCAGTGTCTCATCGTGTGAATATACAAAGGAAGCACAAATGAGCATGTTGGATAGTGATCCCCAGAAACGTACAATTAAACTGTCTTAAACGGCTTCAAGAATATAAGAATGGCTTCAAGTTTAGCCCATGCATCACTTGTATGTACGTAATCCTTTTCGGTGAATCCTTCAGTTTTCAACCAAACTGCCATTTTACGCAAAGGCTCTGTATATTTCACACTTCTGCTGATCATATCATAAGTGCTGTTCCAACGAGTAACGACATCATATCCTATTTTTTTCTGGTCAAGTCCCAAATCGTGGCAAAACTTAAAAAATTGCTCTTGACGATGCGTATTATAGAACGTTTGTTTAAAAAGATCACAAAGATCTTTTATACTGGCTAATTGTTGAGTATTCACTCTTACAATCATTCAATCACGTCCTCCAGTCTATTNACGAAGCTGAAACTCGAGCTTCGAGCCCTTTGAGTGTTCCTATTACGATATCCATGCTTCTTATACCTCTATTCGTCTTGGTTGTTACGTTTTCAGCACATTTCGATGTTTGATTCGATCTTCGCTCGCTCTTGCTCGAGATTTGCTGCAATATCAAACAGCCCTCAGAAAAAGCTGTTATTCTAACGTAAAAAATCAAGCGACTTAGTAAATAAACGATAATTTGAATTCTGATGGTCTGAAACGCAATTTATTACGAACCGTCTTGATAATCTTTCCTTCTGTGATTGAAACAGCGCGACTTCAAGTTTCAGGTGGCGCTAATTTTTGCGTCCCGACAACGTTTGCCAATTCTGATGGATGATTCTGAAAGGTCATTATGTGAAGTTCCCTACGCGCGAAATTCAACTCTCAAGCGTGAGTCTTGAGAATGCTATTGCCAATTGTTTCTCTTATTGTGAACTTTCTTCTACTTATAGTGAGTTTAGCTCCAAAATAGCATATAGAGTTCTTTACCTGTCAAAGATAAAGGGAAAGAGTCATACGATAAGGATGTTCCAGTAGTCACCCATCATGTTTGTGCACGACATAAAATATCAGTCTGAAACAATACCACTCAAACGCCACCAAATGCCACAATTAAAGCGTCAGTCGATAGATTAATAAAGCTAGACTCAAGTCTGGGACTTCTACGGGCAGTACTTTACAACTGGCTCGGATATCTCGCTGAAACCACTTTTGGCGCATAAATGATGCGCTTTAACAGTCAAGTTAAAACTCTGTAATTAAGCTTTTAAAGAAATTCTATTACCATACCCGTTCTTAGCATCTCATCGTACGCCTTAAATGCCGCTCATTCAAAACCTTCGTATCAATGAAACTCAAAAAAACACCTGATCGACTTGTTTCAAAATCTCTCAGCGCATACACTGCATCATCATTGGAGCAAGAAAATACTGAACAATGTTTCTATGTTCGTCATCAGTAAGAGCTAACTATGCTTCAAGCCATTTCAATCTAAACTCGTTCAATTCTAGCGAACCATGTGTCCGCAGTCTCAGCATCCAGACGTACGCTGCTCGAACTTCTGCGCATGTATACGGCGTACAACATCCTCCAAAGGAACGCAAGAGTGTAGAAGTTTCAGCAGCAGAAGCAACATAACCGATGGTAAAGCGACTTTGTGATATACTCTTACTAAATCTCCATCAAGCCTTTGAGTAAACCTTCTCTTAATGCTAGTTATTTTTCTTCTTAACAGCAACGCTTCCTTCAGTATAATTAACTTCTGCAAGCATATATTAAGATGAGTGCGAGACAAAAGTAAAGGAGTGTACGTATAGTAGAACTATACAGAGTATGAATCAGCAAAAGTATAAAAGTAAGAGAATGAAAGCAAAAGTTCGAAGAACAGTCGCTGTAACGAATAAGTGGAAGCGCAGCAGACGNAACGGCTTCAAGAATATAAGAATGGCTTCAAGTTTAGCCCATGCATCACTTGTATGTACGTAATCCTTTTCGGTGAATCCTTCAGTTTTCAACCAAACTGCCATTTTACGCAAAGGCTCTGTATATTTCACACTTCTGCTGATCATATCATAAGTGCTGTTCCAACGAGTAACGACATCATATCCTATTTTTTTCTGGTCAAGTCCCAAATCGTGGCAAAACTTAAAAAATTGCTCTTGACGATGCGTATTATAGAACGTTTGTTTAAGAAGATCACAAAGATCTTTTATACTGGCTAATTGTTGAGCATTCACGCTTACAATCATTCAATCACGTCCTCCAGTCTATTACAGTACTTTCCTGAAAATAAGCAACGCGTGATCAAGCCTCAAAATTTTTCACAAATGAGTTTCTTAATTAGAAATTCATATACGGTTTCTCAGAAACTAAAAAGCAATTGAGCTATCCAGATCTATTGGTGTCTGTGCTGCTTCTAGACAGCTTTTTATTTCTAAATCGTGTCTTTCTCGCTGGGTGTCGCAGAAAAGTGAATATCTCTCTGTGAAACCATTCAAACTACATAGACGTAAACTAGGTAGTGGACGAACTCCAATGTTTCCTTCCGAAGAATCCCATCTGTATGACCAGATAGTGAGTGATCGTGCAGCTTACACTCCCTTGTCGTTACATGAAATCAGGAGTAGAATGGTGTCTGTTGTTT
>JALGPX010000074.1:41328-56694 GCA_023515795.1 Amoeboaphelidium occidentale | reverse complement strand
GGTCACTGTTTGATGGATATATAATTGAATCGCATTAAATAAACTCAAGTTAAAGCCTAACCCTAACTAACCCTAAAATAAGCTACTCAAAGAGTAAGATCTGTATTTTTTCTATCAACCTTATCCTACTTAAAAGGACGCGTTAGTGCACCACACAGTTGGGAGTGATTTTCCAATTTTACACTCTCCTCAAATCGAGGTTCCAATCTGTGTCTTCACAGTACCTGAGCTGGACGGGTACTGAGGTGAAGCTGGAGATGTTTAACGGTTGTTACAAGAAGTTTTTTTTTTCTCGGACAATTTAAGTTTTTTTACTCCAGGCCCGATATAGTGATCAGATCAAACATCTGGTTTCTGTGTTCGCAGCCTGTTGGAATTGTTACTTATGTACAAGCATATTTATTCAATAAACAACCTTACGCACCTGAACATAGTCTCATAATTCTTGGCGGGGCTAGGCCATTATTCATTTATTTTCTCGGTTATTCTGGTCAAAAATAAATTTCTTTGAGTTATTCATCAAACACTAATTTTGCATTAAATTCCATGTATTTTAATTTTTCTGTTCCCAATTGATTTTCTAAGAGCATTCGCGCCTTCATCACCAATAGAATTAATCCACAAGTCCAGTGATTGAAGTACAGTATTCTTCTTCAATGCTTCAGCCAAGTTTTTTGCACCTTCATCTTCAATAGAATTATACCTCAAGTGCAATGATCGAAGTGCAGTATTATTCTTCAATGCTTCAGACAAGAATTTTGCGCCTACTGGGCCAATAGAATTACTTCTTAAGTCTAATGATTGAAGTCCAGTATTCGTCTTCAATGCTGCAGCCAAGCGTTTTGCACCAGCATCTCTAATAGAATTATACCTCAAGATCAATGATTGAAGTGCAGTATTCTTCCCCAATGCTTCAGCCAAGTGTTTTGCATCTTCTGGGCCAATAGAATTAGAACTCAAGTCCAATGATTGAATTGCAGGATTCGTCTCCAATGCTTCAGCCAAGTATTTTGCACCTTCATTTTCAATAGAATTATACCTCAAGGCCAATGATTGAAGTCCAGTGTTGTTCTTCAATGCATCAGCGAAATGTTTTGCACCTTCTGGGCCAATAGAATTAGAACTCAAGTCCAATGACTTAATTGCCGAGTTCACTTTCAATGCATCAGCCAGGTCCTTTGCACCAGCAGGGCCAATATAATTAGACCTCAAGTCCAATGATTGAAGTCTTGAATTCTTCTTCGATGCTTCAGCCAAGTATTCTGCACCTGCAGGGCCAATAGAATTTAACGCTAAGTCCAATGATTGAAGTCCAGTATTCTTCTCCAATGCTTCAGCCAAGTGTTTCGCACCTGCATCTCCAATATAATTAGACCACAAGGTCACCGATTTAATTGCCGTGTTAATTTTCAATGCTTCAACGATTTTCTCCAAGTTTCCCGCGCCTGTCGCTTTGAGGTCAAGGCTAAAACGCACTTTCTCGGAGTCACTAAATAACTGTTCATCCATCAGGAAGTCGCCTGTTTCATTTGCGTTATGAAGTATCACTCCTATTTTGATGGGCTGACTTGTTCTCAGCGTTTCAACCCAAGACTTTGTTGCTGCTAAGCAAGCACGTAAATTTTCGGCAGCTGCTGTAGTGGAAATTTCAAACTCTGGAACTTTAATGAAATCAGCAGACCACCGTTGTCTTACAAGAAGTTTGGTTGCTTCTTTACCACATTTTTGTTCCACATTCTCATGATTCTTGA
The DNA here is from genome assembly GCA_023515795.1 of Amoeboaphelidium occidentale. Lineage (NCBI taxonomy): Eukaryota > Fungi > Aphelidiomycota > Aphelidea > Amoeboaphelidium > Amoeboaphelidium occidentale. The sequence continues at coordinate 54,943 of JALGPX010000074.1, read as the reverse complement.
AGTTTGGGTCTAGGATATCCAGTTTCTTACTTGTTTGAAGTATCGCGAAAACATCTTTGTGGTTTAGTTTTGTAGATAAGTGGCTTTGCCACACTTCAGCCGGAATATCAAAGACGCTTGTCGTAGTTTCATCTGGAACAGATTGTACTTCATTTGATGCTTCTTGTGCGGAACCTCTTGTAGCAGTTGAAACTTCTGAACCATGCACCGGGACAGCCGCAGCATAAGAAAGCATCATCGAGCCGAATATGAAGCGTAAAAGTGAAGATTTCATTTCAATAACGTAAAAAAAGGCCAGAATTCTCTGCTTTTTGTATTTTTGAACCTGAGCGTGTTCACGTTTCCAGGAGTGAATCACAATTTGATTGGATTCAACCACATCACGATGTTACATCCAACTAGAATCTTTCTTCTTTTCACGAAATCTTAATGATCTTCCGGATAATTACAAGCAATTTTGATTCTGTCCTAGTGAAACATGGCGTTGAATATCTTACTGTAGCCAGGATAATGTGTAATTAGTGAATCCAAGCTGAAACTGGGGTCAAAATCATGTCTTTGTAAGTATAAGTCATGATTGTTACGAGGCTATTGTAGCGCATCTAAGATTCTTACATCTCTTGACATCGCAAGTTGCTTCTTATCTTGTCCCAGCCTGTTTGATCAACTAACCATCCAATATCTCCAGTAGAAACTATATGAACACAATTTCATTCCACATCTCTGAGTCTCAGCATAATAGAAATACTGTTATACCTTCCTATAGAGATAGAGAAAAGTCAACAAATGGCTTTGATTTTTCACGCAAAGAATCACAGAAATATTGTGGTTCGAACGATATAGAAAACTTACAGAAGGAGAAGAAGGATGATCTTACGGTGCATGTCGAAGATTTTCTTCTCATAGAATCATATGACTTAGATTTGTGATTTCTTGCACAAAAGATGGCTTATAGGGGTTTACTCGGAAGAACTATGGCTATCTGATCGAGAGGTTGATTGAGCAGAATTTACTCGGTTATGCTGCTCTTGTTGGGAATAATGCTGCAACTAGTCACAAATGATCAATCAAGTTATCTTGACAAACCAGTTTCAACGAACGAACTCGGAATATTCTCGATTAGTATAAAGGTCAATCTATGAATGTCTTTTAATAAATAACTTGCATTCACTATACTCTATGCGTATTTTGTTTGTAGTTTATCAAATCACAAGAGATGCACACAGTTTCAGCTACTGTTAGACTTTTGGTTGTGTAAGGTTGTGCAGTTTCGGAGCTGTTTCATGTAATGGTAATCATGGTTGAAGTCGGGATTCAATCACTCTCAACAGGTCCGATATGGTGAACCGGACCAAGGACGGCCATCGTGGTCGCAGCAATGTTGGAATTGGTACTTTTTCATATGTATATTTATTCAATAGACAACTATACGCCCCTTAACTAAAACCTAAACCTGAAATGTATTTTACAAACTCCTCTTCGTCTTGTAAAAGGCGCTCCGCTATACTTTTCCAATTATCAAACCTGTGCTTATGATCAAGTAAATATTTTAAGCAACTATTATCCGCGTTGTTTTTTAAACTTGCGATGTCAAACGCGACACCTTTTAGTATGGATTCTATGATCACGGAAGATTTTCTGATCTTAAGGAGGCTATCATCATCCAAATGCGAAGCGATGATTTGTATGAGCTCTGGAGGAAGATCATGAAGATATTTAGTTGTCATGTTTAGAAGCAAAGATTTTTTGCGTTGGCTGAGTCGCATTGTCATCTATCGATAGAATTTTAAGAATTTCACTTGTGTAAAGTCCATTAAAACCTTTTGGAAGAGTGTTGTCGGGTAGCCGTGTCTGATATGGTTCGCATATGATTTTCCGTTTTTATTTACAGCTGTAGTTACCGTTACATGATACTTATTAATTATCTCGTTTTAACGAACTGCTTGATTTTAACGTTCGATTCTTCATTACCTGCAATCCACTTTTCGTCAGTAGTTCCGACATTAAAGGATGCTAGTCTACCAGTTGATTTAATCATTAAACTAGCAACATCAAAATTAGCGTTGTCAGGAGTCATTAGAACAATCTCAACTCCAACGATTTCGCAGTCTAAAGCATCCATTAAGCAGCTAGCGAAGGCTTCGAAATGTTTCAAGTCTATAGTATTACCGGAAGATTTAGCAACCTGAATGAAGTGAACTACAAATTTCCCCATGTTCCCATCATCAGTTAATGTATCAACACATGTAATGCTTACCAAATCATAACTGCCTGGGTTCCATTTCTCGGGCAAAATCCAACATCCCGTAACAAGCTGGTCCGAAACACTTTGGAGAAATTCAACACTTTCCATTTTAGAATCCGTTATTACATAGGAAACCGGCCAAGAATCTCCAACAACATTCAGATGGCGTTTTCTGGCTGCAATCACTTGACTAATGAAATCTGAAACAAGAACCCAGTCAGTTAATGAAGGCTTATCCACAAGTTTAATAATATTGTAAGCCAGTCTCACGGCTTCAGCCCCTCCCCTACCAAGAACTTTTCTTGCAATATACTCACTGAGAAAGAATCTCCACCCATAGTACTGAAGCATCAATTGAAAAACGTTATCCTCAGTTGCCTCTCCAACATACCCGTTGAGCATACCAATGAAGTAAGGAACACGCCGTATATAATAACAAATAGCTTCAATTACGTCAGAAATCGAAGTTCCCAATGTCCATCGAGCAGAATTACCACTGTAAAAACACTTGCGAATAACCAACTCTTGGCGCGACATGGTTGAACGTTCTTTACCCATTGCTTCCTCGCCAATTTCCAATAAGAACGGCTCAACTTGCTCAAACAAATCATCATTGCTAACAGCAGCATAGAATTCTTCATGGGACCAAGGCTCTGCCACAAATTTCGAAATGTTTCTAATTCTGTCCTCCGCTGGCTTTGTTCTGATGTTCATGGACGCAACAAATACCGACCGTCTTGACGTATGGAACTGCCAACTGAAAGCAGCGGCCAATATCCCATCATGACTCTGCTGGCGAGTAACTCCATCAACTACAACAATGTCAGATCTACTCCCTGCAATGTAACTGTTTTGATCTCCCATAGCTAATATTAAACGTTCAATGCCGTTTTTCGTAATCAAAAGAAGGGTGTTGGCTGAACTTGTCCCACAATGAATCCACAAAACAGTCTTGCCATAAACTCGAGCGTTATGGCATGCCCACAGCCATGTCGTCACAGATTTCCCAGATCCTGGCGGTCCGGAGATTTGGAGACCTCTTTGCATTTCGTTCAAAGCACTCAATTGAGCCAAAGTATCATTTCTGCAGTACAAGAATTTTTTGGACTGATCTTTCCTGCTCAACACAGCGTGGTAAAGACCATCAACTTGGACAACAGAGCCAACTTCAGCAGGTAACATGGACACAGTTTCAAAATTAAAATTATTTCGATTACTATAAGCCATTTTCTTTTCACTTCCGTGAGAAATGCGTATCTTGTGCAGAAAGTAAAGAAAAATCATTCATGGGTGACTCATTCGGATTTGGACGGAAAATCTGTAAAGGCCGTCATTAAGATTATCAGCTGCTTTCATAAGCCTAAATCTGCGTTAAAATGTGATAAATTATTCTTCAGTTAAGATACGACTCATTATTTATGGAATTTTGATCATGGTATGACGCCATTTCGATTATCACATAGGTAAGTTGCTAGGAATAGATTGGATTCTAGGAACGAAAGATTTGATGTGACTTCTACTCTTAATGGCCGCGGTCGCACATGTTAAATTGGCTTCATTGGTATGAAAGTTTATTTGACAAACTCCTTTAAACATCATTTTCCATTTATCTTGTCCGTCACAGATTGCAATTTCTTCACTGAAACACAAATGTTTAGTGATACGCTTGAGCAGCATCCTCCTCCGTCCAGGTAAATAACTGAATCATCATAACGGTCCTCTTTTTCATCGTTTTCTAAATACAAGAAAATAAATGGTAGACCTTTTTCGTTGGAACCTCTTCTTGTAAACATTTGCTTTTTGATATCATCTCCACCCAACAATAGCGAGTCCTTTGAAATAACAGATATCAATCCTTGATTAGATTGTAAAACTAAATTAGGATGTTCCATTTTATCCGGTACTATACCACAGGTAAGATTCAAAGAGCATTGTTGTAAGATCTCCTTTGTTTTCCTGTCAGGAACTACCCCATCGTAAAGCTCAGAAAATGTAACGTAACCATTTTCTACATAAGCCTGATTTCTTAAACAGTACAAGTAATACTTTGCTGCCAAAGCTGAAGCAAACATTCTTTCAAACGAAGATCCTAAATTTATAACGTCTTTTGAAATCATTCGATCAAAGCCCATGTAAAGATCGTTAATATCCAAGTTTGGAACTAGTTTGGCGCACAACTTTTGGATTTCATTCTTATTATTTCGAACTCGGCTATCGTCAAAGCTCGCAGCATCCCAAACTAGCCTGAATGGGAAAAAATAGCTTCCATTACCAAATGGAAAAATTATTGACTTCTGAATTAATGTATCATACGTAATTTTAGTACCAGGCACACATTGTGACGTCTTTTTTACATCCCAATAAATTCCGCATGTCAGAATGATATGTGCAATATCAAGGTTACAAAAACCATCTTGTTTTTCTAGCAAATCAAACATTTCTGGATAGTATACTTTAGCAGTCTTCTCAAAGTCTCGAAGAATTATACTTGTATTTCTTATGCCGTTCGATAAATTCTCAAATAGTTTACAATGTGCAAAGAATAACAATCTTGGTATCTGATACGAGGCATTTATCAAGGACAGTGACAAATTGTCGTGCTCGATAATTAAACGATTATTTCCACGTGTTCGATTGCGGAAAGCAGTCATTTGATCCCAATAATTCTACGAATCTTTTTCTTTTGAAAAAGGCGTCAATTAAAGTACTACAGGAATCATTGCAGCTGGCTCCACCATTTCCATAATCCTGCCATTATACGTACTCGTCAATCATTTCATCTAAAAGAAGGGAGTAGCACTTACGGAACCACTTATCAAGACTTGTAGTATCGCCATTTGGAGTTGCATTCCTTCTCCAGAGATCTGATATTCGATACATGCTTCTCTTTTTAAAGTTGATTCCATCGACATTACTGCCATCAAACAGTCTACACAAGTAGAACAACATCAATCTTTGGAAGAAAGAAAGAATATCATTGTCGCTTTCAATCACACTAGGATTAATTATGAAATCAAAAGACAATATTCTGCCACAAAGTCCGGCTTCTTGAACTTCCGGACACTTCAAATGTTCATGGACTTTTTGCAACCCAAATTTTTTTAAAAGAAATGTCTTGCCTCTACGGCTCGTACTGATGATTATATGACAATATTTCGGACGCAGAAAACGATATCGCACGCATTCATTGATTTTTGCCAAAACATCATCTCTGGCAACCACTTCCAGATACTCGTCAACATTTGGAACAAAGAAAGGAAACTCAATTTTGTAGTTCAGGGGATTGAAAGCTGGGAAATCCATTTCTGTTGCTAAGAAATGGTTACCCACATACTGACTTGTACGCAGTACCTTCTGTCTGAATATCCTTTGCAATCAAAGGATTCTCATCGCTTACACCAAACCAGGTTTTTGTTTCGTGATCGTAGAAAGCCTCCTCAAGGGAATCATATGGCCTTACAGCAGCACCGTTCGCATCGACGTGTACACCAAAGTCGCCCGGAGACAGTTTCAATTTCAACCTCTTGATAATATCTCCCTTGAGCTCGGCAACAATTTCACAACCAGCAGTCGGAATTTTTGTCACTGACCAATTCTCGTATTTTACCCATAAGAACGCAGGCAAATTAGAATCTTAAAGATTAGCTGATATCCTCTACGTTATATTTTGCTTGCCTCTCTTCACCAATGACGCATCCCTTGCGTCTGTTTTTTAACCTCTTCTAAAAACTAGAACCACAGTCGGTCCAGATTTTGACCATTCGTTTCTACATCTTGTGCTTCTCTTAAGCTATTAATAAATACTTGACGAAGCTGCAGCATTAAGGTACCTTTAAAACATTCTTATTTAATGGAACACATCTTTTGCTAATAATTTCACGACTTAATCGGCTGGATGTAGTGGTGCCAAAATATTGCCATTGAGACACGTATAAGCCTTTGCCCTTCTGACTTGACAGCGAATGGTGACAGTTTAAATTTCTTAGGGAACGAGTTCCTTTGTTAAAAGCAACCAGCATTTTACAAAATTAAAAAATTCCGAAGCTTAGTCACACTCGCATTGATAAATCACTAAATTCCAGTTTCAGATAGTAAAGTCATGATAAAAGCAAAATCCTTGAACTTTAGGCAGTGACGAACTTATGCGCAATGGCTTTTCAATTCAAATCTTTTCTTATTTCATTCTCAGAAGGTGTATTAGTGAAAACGAGATCAATTGGATCTAATCAAGTTCGCTAAATGAATTGACAGTTATTAAGAGCTCACCAGATATTTTCCAAGTGACACTTGCACGTGTTTTGATCACTTTTATTCTGTTAAATCAGTTAGAAGACTATAGCAATTACGATGGTTCTCTCATAACTCGATATTTATTCACATGATACCAATGAGAATTAGAACAAGTATTCGTGCATAAGGACTTCATCACCATTCTTCTATTTCAACAGTCTTAATATGATCAAGCTCTTTACCATTTTCGATACCATACTCTTCAAGAGATTCTGTGCTGGGTAATAATGAAAGTTTGAAGTCTGATCTGTAATACCGCTGCACAATAACCATAATTTCCAACTTTTTCAGTTCAAAAGAAGAGGGGCTCTGCAAAACAGCTTTAAGGAAGCTTTTAAAGTATTCAAATTTGACTTCATGTTCCTTTACATGCGGAATAATAATGAAACGCACATAACCTTTGCTCTTGTCAACAAACACACCATCAAATCCGCCGTGATTCTTTTGAACAGGTGTCAACCAAATGCCATGATCCGGGAAGTCTGGAAGATCAGAAAACACCAAAATATTGGACCTTTTCCAAAAATCGATAAAATTTCGGTTCTCGTCGTAAATCGTGACACCTTGAGTTCGAAGATTATAGATGAACCATAAATTATACATCCATCCATTTAAAGATGCACTTACTCGGGGTCTCAGTTTTGAGGCAAGTTGTCGCACGAATTCTGGTCCAGTAAATTTGGTCCAGTAAATCTGAACAATTTCTCTACTGTCCACTGACTTACTATGGAAACTGGAATCGAATACTTGGAATCCGTCCCTTTTGGCGGATAAATTAGTAATCTGTTGATAGCATCAGGGGAACGTCTGCAAGAATCACCGCCCAGAATCGGCGAGATGTCAGACAGGGATCGGATCGCCTGGCCTAGTACACTAACGAGTTCTTTCGTTTTATATGCAAACATTAATTCACAATTTCCCCCGGCATAATAGAACTTGGATTCTACCAAAGCATTTTGGTTATTTGTTGAGACATATGCTGAGCTATTAGGCTCTTTGTCTATAGCAATATCTAGGTTTTCCTTAACGCTCTGATAGATCTCATCATATTGAACTGCTTGCATGTACTCTTCCAACTGCCAGGAGTAAACAGAGAATTCCTTAACCTTGTATTTAGCGTCAAAACTTTAACCCAAATGGCCCCGCTGAGGTCTTGGACAAATAACAGCTACACGGCTATCCTCTTCATTTTCGTCTTTCCAAAAACCGGCATATCTAATAATTTCCTTATGGCTGTTCTCAAAAATACAAAAATCATCAAGAAATAGAATGTGTTTTTTGCCCTTTTGGCCCCAGTCGAGTGCTTTACGAATATCAAACTCTTGCACTGTATTTCCCAAGCACCTTCACGTATTTCCCTCAAAACTAACACAAAAATGAGGTCCTGACTTACAAAGATTTATCCAAGTAACTATCCATTTACTGCGATCCAGCGTTGACGCAAACGCCAAAGATGTGACGGATTTCCCTGCGCCACTAGGACCAAGAATGAAGCCAAGAGAATTTTTTTCGCAAACTTTTTTCTGCAAGATTTGAACTGTTCATGAAACTGAGGACGGCAGTAAAGGACGAGATTCCCCTGCGCTTGCAAACCAGAATCGGCCAAATACTCAGCATCCAAATAAAACAGAGGCTTCTCTTTCACGTATACTAAATTGCTACCTATATTAATACCATTATTATCAAGAGCTTCGTTCCTTTCATGATCTTCGTCATTCTTCACGCACAATTGCTCTGGAACTTCACCGCTAAATAAATAAGACAAACACTTAACCAACCAATGGAATAAATACTTGAAAGGATCCCCAGCCGGTTTCATTTCCTTTTCTTTATCTTCTTCAATCTTGCCTTTGCTCGTATTGGAGTAAGAAATCTATTTCTTTTAGCAAAATTATTAAAACGGTTGAGGCACCGCAGCGTGAATGCGAATTATTCTGGATTTCTTTCTTCGGTAGAGATGGCGTATTACGGAATGATCGCTTGAAAGAAAGTACTCCTTCAATTTTCGCATACAGGCTTTCCTTGCTAAATTAATTCCCTCTCCCTTAAACGCGCCATACTTACCATGGAACAACAATTTCTCGCAAGCTTTTCGGAATCTTAATGAGCAATTTCGATTTAAGGCCATCGTAATCATTAAAAGAACCACGGGTGTTATTTTGAGTCCCTCTAGATAAATTATATTATTGATTGTTTCATCCATTATGCAAATCATCTTCGTATCCTTGTTTTGGATTTCAAGACGCCAGTCGCCGCACGGAACAGTGAACCTCCATCTCAGATAATCTTTCAAGAAGTCCAACTTTTCCTCTTACTCATTTGTGTAAGGCACAGTTACTGTTAGTGAGTGCACTAAATTTTTGGCAAAACGCTTAAAGAGTCCGCAATAATTGGATCGCCTCTTTCCGACTATCTCTCTTGTCAGGAAGTTAGAGAGATTTGACATAGTTTTTAATCTTTCAAGTGGTCTTTGATATATGAAATGCCCTGAATCTCCGACGTCTTCTGTGTCCTTCAATTGTTGAATGAGATGTTTTAAATGTTCAATACCATCTTCATAATCGATTGAGCCAACAACAATATTTTGAACAATACTTACAATAATTTTTGTCATTATCTTCTGCTGGAAACGCGCGTAATTCTTATCTTTGGTAGAATAAATTAATTCAAGCCAAACTTTAACGTGTTGTAGATTTTTTATCTCATAATCGCTTTGCTTCAAATAATAACGAAATTCAGAGTACAGAATATCCTCAAAACAGTGCCATTGCGGCAAGTTAACTAAATTCATATTTTCTCGTCTAATTTTAGAAATTTTGTCGTGTATTGTAGTTTCTGTATTCGCTTAATTGTTCTGATATAATTCCTGATCAAGCTCTGCAAAAGATATTCCCATTTCATTGTATCGGCATTTGATTATGTGTTGACGATATGAACGAGCTTGTATCAATGCTTTTTCTTTATGATTTTCCTCAAAGTATCTGACGTAAAACGAAACATCAATTGTTGCAGCCTTCACTTTAGCGCTTGCTTTCTGGAATCTGATAAGATAAGTAAAATCAAGATTATGAGCGATTAGCCGTAAGATCTCTGGTGGCAGTACAGATAAAGACACATCACTAGTCGTTATAATTAAAATTCAAGATTCTTTACGTGTTCGATGTAAAAAGAGAGTTTTATTATTAAAATGACTCATATCTTTTGTTTCAATTATTCTCCATAAGGNTAAGATCTCTGGTGGCAGTACAGATAAAGACACATCACTAGTCGTTATAATTAAAATTCAAGATTCTTTACGTGTTCGATGTAAAAAGAGAGTTTATTTTTAAAACGAGTCATATCTTTTGTTTCAATTATTCTCCATAAGGCAATAATCCCATGGCCCTTTTTGTAAAAGAAGCTCATAAAAAACGCATGCCAATGAATAGATATCATATTTTCTGAAATCCGCTCTAGTGTAACTTTTGGATCTAAAATTCTTTAAAGCTTCCGGGGCCGCGTNACTAGTCGTTATAATTAAAATTCAAGATTCTTTACGTGTTCGATGTAAAAAGAGAGTTTTATTATTAAAATGACTCATATCTTTTGTTTCAATTATTCTCCATAAGGCAATAATCCCACGGCCCTTTTTGTAAAAGAAGCTCATAAAAAACGCATGCCAATGAATAGATATCATATTTTTTGAAATCCGCTCCAGTGTAACTTTTGGATCTAAAATTCTTTAAAGCTTCCGGGGCCGCGTAAGGAATAGATAATCCTCGTAGATTAATCACATGGAACGTTTTCGTCGCAACGATTCGCTCAGATAGAACTTGAGTAATTCCAAAATCTGTGAGAAAACATGAAGCGATTCCATTTTCTACTTGAACCAAAATATTCTGAGGTTTTATATCACAGTGAGCCAAAAAATGAGAGTGCATTACATTCAGCGCTTCTGAAAGTTCCTTCACAATTTTTAAAGCCAATCTCTTTGTCGTGTCAGTCTTGCGAATCCACTCATATAAGGAACCCTCAGGATAGTACTTTAATACAATTGAGAGGGGCTTTTCTGTATAACCAAGAATAGTACAGAAATGTGGAAAAGAATTCAGCAGTATCATGATTCCCACTTCCTGATAGAATGCTTCTTCCATATCCTTATTTTTTGTGAACACAACTTTCTGGATAACAACTTCTCCAATCTTATTACTTAGAGAGGCATCCATTATTTTTGCTAAAAACACTTCACCACCACCGCCAGCGGTTAACCTTTTAATTTTCGCCAAGACAGAATTCTCCATGAGATAAGCTGCATGCTTAGAGATCCCCATGACTGAGTTGACAACAGTTGCAAGATCAAAAGCCGTTTGAGCCGTTAAATTATCCAGGGTTGTTACAGCCAGCTCCGTTTGGAATACATTCTTCTTCACCCTTTTCTTGTAGCAAATGCAGCCAAAAATAAGTGTAGTGATGACGACCACCACAGCAGTAACCGAGACAGCGATCTGTGTGACATTAATAGAACTACCCTCCGCTCTCTGAAGCCTCACAACTTTTCCCCGTTTTGTACTTCTCTTCAGGACTGTTCCTGACGGATTGACAGTCGCGTCTTTACTTTGTGGAAGACTAGGCTTGAACATCAGAACAGAGAAATCTTCACTTCCTGCAAATACGGAACCATTATAACACAAAACTGCAGTAACTGATTTCGTGAAACCAAAATAAACATCGTCGTGCTTGCCTGATTTTGTGTTCCATCTACGAACGGTCAAATCAGATCCAGCGGAGAACAGAGTATCATAGCAATATGAAAGAGAATTAACTGGCCCCAAATGACCGAGAGCGGAAGCTGATAGTCTCTTGTACGTTTTGCTTGCTGTTTGGCTTTCCAAAGACCATTCTATGATTGTTTTATCATCAGATGCAGAGAATAAACGATCATCAACGGCAAAAAGATTATTTACCGGAGAAACATGCCCTTTCAATGCAAAAACTGGTTGCAATGACTGAATACCCCATCCATAAATAATTCCAGATTTTGAGCCTGCTAATATAATAGACTCTGTTAGTGCAAGGCAACGCAAAGGTGTCTGAAAATCAATACTTGTAATTAATTCAGAACTGACGCTCGTGCGGCCGAAAACAATCTTAGTATCACCTTGTAACGCAACCCAAAATGAACTTCTGACTGCAAGGCTTTTCAGAGGCTCGCTTTTGGATTTGTGAACCGTAAAGAAATTTCCATCGCCTTTTGAGGAAATTTTCAGAATTGTGCCGTCGAGGCTAGAAGAAAAAATAGAACCATTACTAGCAATCAATGAAGTAACAGTTTTGCTATGATGTCCTATAGATTTCAAAGACATGGTGTTTTCGATATTGTAACAGTCAATCCTCCCACTTTTTAGACCGACGAACAGTTGGTTTTGATTAACAGCAAGAGAATACACAGATGCATTCTTCATTTCAAAGGAAAAAGCCACGCTTCGGGTTGCAATGTTCCACTTTTTTACAGCCCCGTCATTCCCGGCCGAGTACAAAATAAATCTATCATCCAAACAAAGTCCAGTCACTGCATCTAAATGCCCTGCATATGATTCTACAGAAATCAGGGAATATAAGCTTCTGACCCTAACAAGGCTATCCTCGTGGCCAGTATAAACAACATCTTCACGAGAAGCAATACAAAGAAAAGCGGAAGTCTCTAAAATAATTAAAAATAGAACAAGTCAGATTACCATCGACAAGAGCATATGTTTCACCAGAAATCAAATAGAAAGATTCAATACTACGTTGATTGCAAGCTAATATGTACTCTAGCCTAACTAAAATGGCGTTGATCTGATGGAATGCTGGGAAAATTTAAGCGAAAAATGAAACTTACTATTATAAAGAAGAATCATTACAAGCGTTTTGGTGTTCCACGACTTCAAGGTAGATTCAAAAGATCCAGAGTATAAAATATCTTCACTGAGCTGCAACGAAGATATAGGGCCTAAATGTGCGCTAAATGATGCTCTACGAACTCCAGATGATATATTCCACAGATGAATGGAACCTGAATCTCCACCACCGTATAAAGAAAGCTTGTTCGCCGCCAGTGAATTAATTGACTCATCAACCGCTATAAAAATAAACCAGATAACCCTTAAACTTACTTGTAAAGTACATGATCAACGTAAGATTTGTCAGGCTTACCATTTTGATATTGCCATAATAATCTCCGGAGTAAAGATAATTCTCAAACAAATTCAGAGTCGTAATTAGTAAGTGGCTATTATTTAATACGATAAAAGGATCGATGCTATCAACTGATACATCCCACATTCGGATTTCTGCGTCTTCGCCCCCACTGATTATGAAGTTCTTCCAGGAGACAACACTTCGGATTTTAGTATTTCTTCCTAAATAAAGTAGTAATATATCTCCAGAAACGGCATCCCATCCGATAGCTGTTGTGTCCGATGATCCGGTGAATAACGTTCGTGATTTGAATGTCATGCTTAGCATTTCACCAGTAGCAACAACGGAAAACTTCCTAGTGATAAAACCCTCGGAAATATTCCATTTGAATAATTCCTTAAAAGACGTTGCAGAGTAAAGTTCTCCATCGAAAACAGCAACTGAGTTTACCGTACCTAAATGGCCTTCATATGCCTTAGTTCTTTCCCCAGTCAAGGCATTCCACTGAATAACGGTAGAATCTGAAGAGCCCGAAAAAAGAAAGCTTTCATATAAAAATAACGAGAAAATGGAACCACTGTGCCCAGTAAGGCTTAAACTAATAGCCCCGCTTTCGACGCTCAATTTCAAACCATAAGGAAAAATTTCCTTCCCGACAAATATAGAATCTTCCGCCGCAACAACACAGTAAACTTCGCGACCAATAGCTAAAATATTAAAAGATCACTAAATTAGTTACAAATTGTTTTCGTAATTCTTCCAGATGCCAAGTCAACTTGTCTTACTTTTTTATCCAGGCCACCCGTAAAGACCTGAGCATCTTGAAAGTATATACTGCGTACAAGAGTATCTGAAGACCTGAGCCAAATTCTCTTTATAATGGAGCCTGTCAGAAGATCCCAAACGATAATCATGTCATCA